>OY986436.1:155052792-155165292 GCA_963920525.1 Dichetophora obliterata | reverse complement strand
AAGAAAAAATTAGGAAATTTGATAAAGTAGGCCAATTTTGGATTAATGACTAATTTTTGAAAAAATCTGATAAAATATTGTAATGTTGGACGCGCGACTTTTTTTTAATACGCGGCTTACGCGTTTTACGTGTATTAAAGTCTTACGCGGTTATTTTAAATATACGCGTATAATATTATTGCCAGCGCTTAAGAGCGCTACTGGCCAGTTTAAAAAAAAGATTTCTTTGCGCCGTCACTCGAAAGGTGCACGCAGGCGCTTAGAAATAAAATAAAAGGAGCAGTTGGTTTAAAGCTCAAAACTTTAGTGATTTTATTTTAGGATTTTCTTCGGCTTATAAAGCCAAGTAACAGTATTTTTAACTTAAAATAAATACAAAATTAAATATATATCTTATTTAATATAATTGTAACTAAGTAGAATATTAGCTTATGTAGTCATTGTAATGTAGTTATGTAGTGTAGTTATGTAAACATAAAGTGCAAGTGAATAAGAATGTAAACAATAGTTATGTGTTTGTTTTGTTTGTTTGCTACATAAATGTGCTTAGGCTACGTTTATAGAAATGTTAGTTTGTAGACTAGATCTTTATGTGTTAAATGTTTATAAATAACAAGTGCATGGAGTAAATGTGTTTAAGTTAGAGTTTTAGAAATGTTTAGATTGAAGTGCACTACACCCCCATCCTTAAGATAAAATTATTTGATTTAAAAAAATAATTTTTAAAATTATACAATGCAAATGTTTTTTTTTTTGTTTAATTTATACAATTCAAATGTTTTAATAAATTTAATTTATTACTTTATTATATTAGTGTTTATATTTCAATAAATTTCAATTTATTTTTTAACTAGTAATTATACAATTCAAATAAAAATATATTTATAATTGGTAATTATACAATTCAAATATTTTTGTTTATATATTAATTCCGACATGTTAACAAATTTTAATATATTTAATACAAAATTTAATTTCAATTAAATCCATGTTTTCAATAAATTATTGTGGTATTCTTTTAATTTTCCATTTATATCTATTATTGTATTTACTCCATTTTTCTTAATTACCGTGTATGGACCATGATATGGTGATTGATACTTTCTTCTATTCATTCTTTTTACAATTATTTTATCACCAATATTTATATTAAGTGGGTTTGAAATTTCATTACCTTTCTTTCGCTTCTCTTTAGCTATGTTTATCAATTCATATGCTTTTTTTAAAGAATATGCTAATCTAAATTTTAGTTCTTGCGCATAATTTTCAGTATTGTAAGTTTTAAATGTTTCTAATTGTTCATTTGGTAGGTTTGCCAATTTGCCAAAAATAAGTTCAAATGGACTATAGTTCGTATCGATATGAGGTGTCGTATTGTACGCAAATGTGAAGTATGGGATCCAATGGTCCCATTCGTCATCTTTGCAAAAATTAAGTAAAAATTCGTTTAGCACTCTGTGGTTCCTCTCTATAGAACCAAGAGTTTCATGATGATACGGTGTGCTAAATACTTGTTTTATGTTCAATTGACTGCATATTTGCGACATCAACTCATTGGTAAACTCTGTGCCCCTATCCGACTTTATTGTTTTAAAATGCCCATAAATCAAAATTAAGTTTTCTATTAAAGTTTTGGCTACTGTTTTGGCGTCTTTTGTCTCCATAGGACATGCTATAACATATTTCGTTAATTCGCACTGCATGGTGAGTATGTACCGGTAGTTATTTGTTAATCGTAGAGGACCTACAGTATCTATTGAAACTACTTCAAAACTAGTTCCTGGTGTGTCTGTCACCGTAAGTTGTTCTTTTGTATGTCTGGCTTGTTTGTTAATTTTGCATGTTTCGCAATTATTTATAAATTTTTTAATCATTCTACTTATGTTTTTCCATATATACCTCTGCTTTATTTTTAAAACCGTTTTTCTAATTCCCATATGACCTCCATGGGTCGAATTATGGTACTCTTCAATTATTCTTTTCTGGTTTTCTATCTCTATTATTCTTTTTGGTTCTCTATAAATGAGTATTTTTACTTTATTTTTACCAACATTTAAATTATTATAAATTCTTTTAAAATTTTCCATGGCCACGTTTCTAAATATATCATCATTAATATTCAATGCTAATTCTTCAATCCTTAGTTTTTGCATCTTCGAAATCAGTTTCTCCAAATTCATCTGTGTGAACATCGGATTGTCACTGCATCGTACAAAAACCTGATTGTCTTCTATGTCTATCTGAGTACCCTTAAAATCTTTTTCTGTTATAAATTTTAGTTTTCTTATTTTGTTTACATCCGATAGTGAAGTGCATTCCCACACAAAAAGGTGATCAATCTTCCTGCCTGGAATACGTTCTAAATTGTTACTGGTTGAGTTTTTTGTATGCTTATTTTTATCCATACTTCTCGTTATGGCTAGTATTTTTGTATTTTCGTTTTCTAAAACTGTTGGAATCATCGCTTTAAGCGAATCGCTATTTATAATTATTATAGACAATGCATCTGCATTGGTATTAGCTTTCCCTGTTTTGTATTTATTTTCGAAATCATAGTCGCATAGGTCTAACCTAATGCGTGTCATTTTAGACGATGGGTTTTTATGCGAAAAGAGAGACACCAATGGCCTGTGGTCTGTGACAACTGAAAATCTGCGACCATACAGATAAGGCCTAAAAAAATGTATAGCCCAGTGTATGGCCAATAATTCTTTTTCTAAAATTGGTTTGTTTAAATCGTGCTTTCCGAGTGATTTGCTCGCGTAAGAAATTTGTAAATCTGATCCGATCTCACCTTGCGACAATATTGCACCTAAGGCATAATTTGAGGCGTCAGTAGTTAGCACGAATGGTTTATCGAAATCAGGGTATTGAAGGATTGGTGGATTAAGTAATTTAGATTTTAAAATTTCAAATGCTTGATGACACGCGTGATTCCATTCAAATTTTGTATTTTTCTTTAGCAATACATTTAAAATTTTGGCTATATCAGCAAATTTTGGTATAAAACGCCTATAATAATTGGCAAAGGCCACAAATCTCCTTACTTCATCCGAGTTTGTTGGTACTGGGTAGTTTCGTATTACTTTATTCTTTGCTGGGTCTGTTCTTATGCCTTCGTTTGGTTATCAAATGCCCAAGATAAACAACTTCAGGTTTCAAAAATGAACATTTATCTGGATTTAACTGCAGGTTAAATTTTCTCATCCGATTAAAAACTTTTGCCAAACTTTCGTTATGGTGCTGTAGGCTGCACCCAAATACAATTATATCATCCACGTACAAAAAAGCTTCTGCGTCTAACCCAGTCAATGCTATCGTCAACATACGTTGAAAGCTATAAGACGAAATTTTAAGTCCGAATGGTAAGCGGGTAAATTGAAAATGTCCGTTTCCTGTTGAAAATGAGGTAAGTGGTCGCGAGTCTTCGTCTAAGTCTATCTGGTGGAACGAGCTGGTCATGTCCAATGTCGAAAAGTACTTAGCTCTTCCGAGTCTGTCAAGTACGTCTTCAATTTTGGTCAGGGGAAATTCATCACTAACGATTTTTTCATTAAGCTTTCTAAAATCGACGACTGGTCTCCATTTTTTTGTGTCGTCCGCTGATTTTTTTGGGACCACGAGTAGTGGGGAATTGTACGGACTAATTGAGTGTTCTATGATGTTGTCCTGTAACAGTTGGTCAACCTGTTCATTTATTTCAGTCATTTGTGTTTGTGGTAGTCGGTAATTTTTGATGTAAACAGGGGTCGAGTCTGTTGTTTGTGTCTGTTGTTTATAAAAATTATTGACGCTTAAATGTTCTCCAGGGAGATGAAAAATATCTTGGTATTCTGCGATGATATCTATTATCGATTTTCTGACTTCTGATCCATTGCATCCAATATCCAAATTGGTTAAAAGTTTGTTCAGTCTATTTTTATCAAAATGTTTATTTTCTTTGCATTGAAAAATGTTGTAATTATTGTACTTAATGGTTTAGTTTTCACATTAAAACTTTTTATTTTTATCTCTTCATTGGTTGTATTCATCAACTTGACGTGCGCTACTCCGTTCGCGGGTATAATACTATTTCCTAAAAATACTCCCTCACTAATTTCTTCATTAAGAATTATGCTATCTTCTTTAACTTTGATATCGATCGGGACTACCGCTTCTGTTCGTGGGGGTACCGTAACATTATAAAAATCCTTTAAAATTATTGGTAATATTACTTCTTTTTCATTAATTATAAATGTAACTGTACATGTCTCGTAGTCTATTTTTGACATATACCTCCTATTCATGTCTCGGCCTATTTCAACTATTTGAAAATTATGTTCAAATTCTTCATTTTCAATATGAAATTTTAAATTTGATGTACCAATACATTCTATAGTTTCGTTCGTTATGCCAGTTATCTTTGTAATATATCTTGTGTTTAAATTGTTAGCATTTTCAACTTTGCACACTGAAATATCAGCTCCCGTATCTATAAGGAATTTTAAAGTTCTATTTGAATTTTTACATTTTAAAATTATGAAATTAGATACATTTTTTGAAAGTTGTAATATTAATTGTGGCCTCTGCGGGTAGCAGCTCCTGCTACCCGGCCATCGCCGTTTCCCTGCACATTGTAATTAAAATTATTATTATTCCTGTTAAAATTTCTGTTTGTGTTGTTATTGTATTGAAAACTATTGTTATTTTGAAAGTTATTATTGTTTGTGTTAAAGCCTTGATTTGAACTATTTATATTGATTCTAAAATTGTTGCTATTGTTATTATACCTGTAATTGCTGTTTGAATAGCTATTTGGATAATTTATCTGATTATTATTAAAATTATTATTATATCTCTTTTCTCTAAAATTGTTTCTAATTTGGAAAATATTATTTCCATTAGCCTTTAAATTTTCTTCTACTGTCATACACCTCTCAACAGCCTCACCAAAAGTTTTCGGTGGATTTGCTAGTAATATATTTCTATATTCTGTATCAACACCTTTTGTGAAAATATTGAGCGCCATGCTCTCATTTATTTTGTATACCGCATCTTTCGCGTCCTTACTCGGATTTTCTAGACTTTTTATTTCATACGAACTCAGCTGTTCTGAAAGTTCTACCAATTTTTCTCTGAACGCTGCTATTAGCATATTATTTTGTTTTAGTGAACTAAATTCATTTAATATTTGTTGCAAATTTTTCGGATTTGGGTATGATTTTTCCAAGAAAGTTCTTAATTCCGCAAAAGTAGAAGGCCGATTTGAACGTCCAAGTATACTGCGTACTTGGGTGGTTAATTTAAATTTATAAATATATTTAACAAAAATTTCCTTATCATCATCCTTCACTAAATCATGCAATAATTCTGCTTGTACAATAAAATCCTCTAATCCATTATAGTTTCCTTTAAAAACTTGTAGGTTTTTTCCTACCATATTAATGTCGCAATTTGACATTTTTGGCGAAATTTTCTCTTCCTCCCAAATGTTTGATAAATCTAAATCTATAGAAACAATTTCTTTTAAACTTTTTGTATTTACTTTTATAATTAAATTACTTAATATATTCACAACTTCATAATAAATATTGTTGAATTTCACTTTTAAAATTCAACAATCTTCATTGTCTTCAATATTCTCTATTTCAACTTTTATATTTTGAAAAAAATTCAACTTACTTTTTACGTATTCACTACTGTATTTTCTGTTTTTACTTTTCTTAAAGTTTAATATAAATTTTTCTAATATTAAAATGTTTCTTTCAATTATTTCCATATAAAAATTTTTTGTAATAGATTAAGTTATTTAAATTTTAATTCGTATGGAACACCCTGTGGTAGTACGAACATATGGAACAAGTGTTACTATAAGAAAGTAAACAAAAGAAAACGAAGAACTAAATGACGTTTTAGTTCTTGAATAAAATTAAGACCGGTCGCGTGTGCGTAAATTAAACAGAAAATAATTTAGTGCAAGCATATAAAAGTGCGTTGAATTTTTATTATTTTGATTGTATTGTTTTTTTTTCCTAATTTGTTTAACGCTAATATTGAACAATGCATATATTTAGTAAAATATAAATGCATTGTTTTTACAGTGTTGTATAAAAACAAAGAAAAATTCATATGTGTATAGTGTGTGTATTTGTGTAGCAGCAAAAGCTAAAAACAGTAGCTAGAAAGAGAAAAAAATGTTTATTTATTGTTAGCGAAAAAAAATTTCTTAGATTTGTTGGCCAAAAAAACAAAGTAAATAAAAGCGAAAAAAATGTGCGTGTAAAAAAAATTTAATTTATAAAAAAAATGCAACAAGTATATTGCACGCAAAGCAATATGTAAAAGAAAAATGTTTGTATGTTTGTGTTTTTGTGATATTTTTTTGTTTTGTTTTGACTTGATAAAACTGCTTAAAAAAAAGTTTGCGTTAAAAATGCAGCTCCAAAATAATGTAAACTAAAAAAATGGATTAAATGTTATTGTGTTTTATATATATTCTTTTTTTATAATGATTTTATATTCATGCTTAAAACTTTTTATAATTCGATTCAACTATTATAAATTATATTAAAAAAATTAAATAAAATTTTGTTTATTTTTGTTGTTTTTGCTGCTTCGGCTGCTTCTACGCATCGTTAATGTGTTTATGTTTGATTTCGTTGTTGTTATTTTTGATGGTATTGTTGTTTTTTGCTGCATCGGTTGCTCCTTACGCATCTGATTGCCGTTGGTACTCCTCAATATAAATATGCGATGGTTGGGCTTTTGGTGCGTTCACGACACCATTTCGTTTTGCCGTCGGCAAAATTTTCTCCTCTGAGCGCATCATATTTTGGTCCGAGTTGGGCAGGATCGCCATGTAAGGTTGGACGCGCGACATTTTTTTAATACGCGGCTTTCGCGTTTTACTTGTATTAAAGTTTTACGCGGTTATTTTAAATATACGCGTATAATATTATTGCCAGCGCTTAAGAGCGCTACTGGCCAGTTTAAAAAAAAGATTTCTTTGCGCCGTCACTCGAAAGGTGCATTCAGGCGCTTAGAAATAAAATAAAAGGAGCAGTTGGTTTAAAGCTCAAAACTTTAGTGATTTTATTTTAAGATTTTCTTCGGCTTATAAAGCCAAGTAACAGTATTTTTTAACTTAAAATAAATTTAATATAATTGTAACTAAGTAGAATATTAGCTTATGTAGTCATTGTAATGTAGTTATGTAGTGTAGTTATGTAAACATAAAGTGCAAGTGAATAAGAATGTAAACAATAGTTATGTGTTTGTTTTGTTTGCTACATAAATGAGCTTAGGCTACGTTTATAGAAATGTTAGTTTGTAGACTAGATCTTTATGTGTTAAATGTTTATAAATAACAAGTGCATGGAGTAAATGTGTTTAAGTTAGAGTTATAGAAATGTTTAGATTGAAGTGCACTACAATATTCAAAATAAGCAAACGATTTGAATTTCAATTTTCAATTTATTAGGCAGAATACGTTAGCATATAAGAATACAGTTTCTTTTACATGCTGCACAAAAAGTAACTTAACTATTAAATTATTAAATTATTAAATTATTAAATTATTAAATTATTAAATTATTAAATTATTAAATTATTAAATTATTAAATTATTAAATTATTAAATTATTAAATTATTAAATTATTAAATTATTAAATTATTAAATTATTAAATTATTAAATTATTAAATTATTAAATTATTAAATTATTAAATTATTAAATTATTAAATTATTAAATTATTAAATTATTAAATTATTAAATTATTAAATTATTAAATTATTAAATTATTAAATTATTAAATTATTAAATTATTAAATTATTAAATTATTAAATTATTAAATTATTAAATTATTAAATTATTAAATTATTAAATTATTAAATTATTAAATTATTAAATTATTAAATTATTAAATTATTAAATTATTAAATTATTAAATTATTAAATTATTAAATTATTAAATTATTAAATTATTAAATTATTAAATTATTAAATTATTAAATTATTAAATTATTAAATTATTAAATTATTAAATTATTAAATTATTAAATTATTAAATTATTAAATTATTAAATTATTAAATTATTAAATTATTAAATTATTAAATTATTAAATTATTAAATTATTAAATTATTAAATTATTAAATTATTAAATTATTAAATTATTAAATTATTAAATTATTAAATTATTAAATTATTAAATTATTAAATTATTAAATTATTAAATTATTAAATTATTAAATTATTAAATTATTAAATTATTAAATTATTAAATTATTAAATTATTAAATTATTAAATTATTAAATTATTAAATTATTAAATTATTAAATTATTAAATTATTAAATTATTAAATTATTAAATTATTAAATTATTAAATTATTAAATTATTAAATTATTAAATTATTAAATTATTAAATTATTAAATTATTAAATTATTAAATTATTAAATTATTAAATTATTAAATTATTAAATTATTAAATTATTAAATTATTAAATTATTAAATTATTAAATTATTAAATTATTAAATTATTAAATTATTAAATTATTAAATTATTAAATTATTAAATTATTAAATTATTAAATTATTAAATTATTAAATTATTAAATTATTAAATTATTAAATTATTAAATTATTAAATTATTAAATTATTAAATTATTAAATTATTAAATTATTAAATTATTAAATTATTAAATTATTAAATTATTAAATTATTAAATTATTAAATTATTAAATTATTAAATTATTAAATTATTAAATTATTAAATTATTAAATTATTAAATTATTAAATTATTAAATTATTAAATTATTAAATTATTAAATTATTAAATTATTAAATTATTAAATTATTAAATTATTAAATTATTAAATTATTAAATTATTAAATTATTAAATTATTAAATTATTAAATTATTAAATTATTAAATTATTAAATTATTAAATTATTAAATTATTAAATTATTAAATTATTAAATTATTAAATTATTAAATTATTAAATTATTAAATTATTAAATTATTAAATTATTAAATTATTAAATTATTAAATTATTAAATTATTAAATTATTAAATTATTAAATTATTAAATTATTAAATTATTAAATTATTAAATTATTAAATTATTAAATTATTAAATTATTAAATTATTAAATTATTAAATTATTAAATTATTAAATTATTAAATTATTAAATTATTAAATTATTAAATTATTAAATTATTAAATTATTAAATTATTAAATTATTAAATTATTAAATTATTAAATTATTAAATTATTAAATTATTAAATTATTAAATTATTAAATTATTAAATTATTAAATTATTAAATTATTAAATTATTAAATTATTAAATTATTAAATTATTAAATTATTAAATTATTAAATTATTAAATTATTAAATTATTAAATTATTAAATTATTAAATTATTAAATTATTAAATTATTAAATTATTAAATTATTAAATTATTAAATTATTAAATTATTAAATTATTAAATTATTAAATTATTAAATTATTAAATTATTAAATTATTAAATTATTAAATTATTAAATTATTAAATTATTAAATTATTAAATTATTAAATTATTAAATTATTAAATTATTAAATTATTAAATTATTAAATTATTAAATTATTAAATTATTAAATTATTAAATTATTAAATTATTAAATTATTAAATTATTAAATTATTAAATTATTAAATTATTAAATTATTAAATTATTAAATTATTAAATTATTAAATTATTAAATTATTAAATTATTAAATTATTAAATTATTAAATTATTAAATTATTAAATTATTAAATTATTAAATTATTAAATTATTAAATTATTAAATTATTAAATTATTAAATTATTAAATTATTAAATTATTAAATTATTAAATTATTAAATTATTAAATTATTAAATTATTAAATTATTAAATTATTAAATTATTAAATTATTAAATTATTAAATTATTAAATTATTAAATTATTAAATTATTAAATTATTAAATTATTAAATTATTAAATTATTAAATTATTAAATTATTAAATTATTAAATTATTAAATTATTAAATTATTAAATTATTAAATTATTAAATTATTAAATTATTAAATTATTAAATTATTAAATTATTAAATTATTAAATTATTAAATTATTAAATTATTAAATTATTAAATTATTAAATTATTAAATTATTAAATTATTAAATTATTAAATTATTAAATTATTAAATTATTAAATTATTAAATTATTAAATTATTAAATTATTAAATTATTAAATTATTAAATTATTAAATTATTAAATTATTAAATTATTAAATTATTAAATTATTAAATTATTAAATTATTAAATTATTAAATTATTAAATTATTAAATTATTAAATTATTAAATTATTAAATTATTAAATTATTAAATTATTAAATTATTAAATTATTAAATTATTAAATTATTAAATTATTAAATTATTAAATTATTAAATTATTAAATTATTAAATTATTAAATTATTAAATTATTAAATTATTAAATTATTAAATTATTAAATTATTAAATTATTAAATTATTAAATTATTAAATTATTAAATTATTAAATTATTAAATTATTAAATTATTAAATTATTAAATTATTAAATTATTAAATTATTAAATTATTAAATTATTAAATTATTAAATTATTAAATTATTAAATTATTAAATTATTAAATTATTAAATTATTAAATTATTAAATTATTAAATTATTAAATTATTAAATTATTAAATTATTAAATTATTAAATTATTAAATTATTAAATTATTAAATTATTAAATTATTAAATTATTAAATTATTAAATTATTAAATTATTAAATTATTAAATTATTAAATTATTAAATTATTAAATTATTAAATTATTAAATTATTAAATTATTAAATTATTAAATTATTAAATTATTAAATTATTAAATTATTAAATTATTAAATTATTAAATTATTAAATTATTAAATTATTAAATTATTAAATTATTAAATTATTAAATTATTAAATTATTAAATTATTAAATTATTAAATTATTAAATTATTAAATTATTAAATTATTAAATTATTAAATTATTAAATTATTAAATTATTAAATTATTAAATTATTAAATATTAAATTATTAAATTATTAAATTATTAAATTATTAAATTATTAAATTATTAAATTATTAAATTATTAAATTATTAAATTATTAAATTATTAAATTATTAAATTATTAAATTATTAAATTATTAAATTATTAAATTATTAAATTATTAAATTATTAAATTATTAAATTATTAAATTATTAAATTATTAAATTATTAAATTATTAAATTATTAAATTATTAAATTATTAAATTATTAAATTATTAAATTATTAAATTATTAAATTATTAAATTATTAAATTATTAAATTATTAAATTATTAAATTATTAAATTATTAAATTATTAAATTATTAAATTATTAAATTATTAAATTATTAAATTATTAAATTATTAAATTATTAAATTATTAAATTATTAAATTATTAAATTATTAAATTATTAAATTATTAAATTATTAAATTATTAAATTATTAAATTATTAAATTATTAAATTATTAAATTATTAAATTATTAAATTATTAAATTATTAAATTATTAAATTATTAAATTATTAAATTATTAAATTATTAAATTATTAAATTATTAAATTATTAAATTATTAAATTATTAAATTATTAAATTATTAAATTATTAAATTATTAAATTATTAAATTATTAAATTATTAAATTATTAAATTATTAAATTATTAAATTATTAAATTATTAAATTATTAAATTATTAAATTATTAAATTATTAAATTATTAAATTATTAAATTATTAAATTATTAAATTATTAAATTATTAAATTATTAAATTATTAAATTATTAAATTATTAAATTATTAAATTATTAAATTATTAAATTATTAAATTATTAAATTATTAAATTATTAAGAGGAATACCAACATCTTAATGTTGACTAAAACCAACGTCTTGTTGACTTATTAACATAATAAAAATTTATGATTTTTTTTTAAGAACAAAGGTTAAAATAATATAAAACAGCTTTTAAGTAATTATAGAAATTTAAATTAAAAGTTTACTTGAATAGAAAAATAAATTTATAGTCAAATTAAATAATTGCAACTATTTTAAGAATAGAGGTTAAAATAATATACAACAGCTTATAAGTAATTGAAGAGATTTAAATTAAAATGTTATTTGAATTGAAGAATAAATTGATGGTAAAAATTTAATAATTGCAACTTTTAGATATATCTATTAAAAACAAATTAAAAATCAATAAAAATATGAAGATCTAGCAATAAATGAATACACCAGAATTTAAACAATATGTATGTAAGAAAAAAGAATAGTGGTAGGAATAGAAAAAAGAATAGATTTATGAAAAATATTCAAAGATTTAATGCTTAAAAGCTCTTTGGTTGGAAATGACCTTAATGTTATTTGTTAAAGAATTCCACAGTCTTATTGCACTGACGAAAAACAGTCTGCTAGAGTTTATATAATAATGGCTCGGAATCAAGAGGTTTAAACTTCTATTTGAACGGCAGAACTGGAGTTTCTCATATAGGTAGCGTGGACAACGTGAATTTTTCATTGGAGTTTGTTATAGTTCTTTATGACTTACTGAAAAAAGGAAACTCGATTTTAAACATAAATTATACTTTTTCAAATTCACCTTTTTAGCGGCGCCCACCCGGCTTGAGAATTTGGTGGACTTTTTTTGCGTCACGTGCTTATATTACATCCTGGATTCAGAATCAAGCCTTTCAGGGAGGTTCTGGAATATGTTACGAAAATGTATGGAACCCAAAACACATCTTATATACATGTACCTCTTTATATATTTATTCAAATATTTTGAATAAAAAAAAAATTCATTTTTTAAATTATTCATACTTATTATGTTTCCGTACTTGATTGTACAAACTTGCAAGCTGCTAGAATTGATGCATGTTGGAAAAAAAATAAGTAGATACAATTCGGTGTGAGATCCGGTGAAAAATATCTCCCTTAGCATGCGGAGAACATTTCAAGAATAGCGACAACTTTTTAATTTTTGCGAATGATATGAATTCTGACCTCCTAAATCCAAATCTATAAAAAATTAAGTCCGCTCGAAATTAGTTTCGGAATTAAAAGTTTCTAAATTTAAAAAGTGGCATAAAAATTTAGTTTGTTTTCCCAGTTTTCCAACAAAAAAATATTTTAATATTATAATAAAATACAAAATAATATTATAATAAAAATAAAATTATAATAATATTACGAAATTTTTGCATTCTTATTTAAAAAGTTGAAAACTTGGGGACTCAATAGTAATTAATGCGATCACATTTAAGAACATAGGCTTTACATTATTTATTTTATTAAACTATTAAGAATATTTGCTTTAAAAAAAATTACAGAAATGTATTACATGACACAGATAAAATTTTTTTTTAAATACTATTTCGGATATGATACGAGAAAGATTTCTGCACTATCTTTAAAATATATTGGATTTTCTTATTGGTGTAATGTGCGTGTTTACAAAATTAGTACCAAAAATCGTTATAAATAGCATTATGTAGATCACATTTTGCTTATGTTCATTCTAGATTTCTTTATGCCTTTGCCTCCCCCCCTAGAACAAATCCTGCGAACGCCCTTTTACATGGTCAAAACGTCTTAAGTCAAAAATATATCCAGTCAAGTCATTAAACGCAACAAGAATTTTGCACTCAGAATGAGAGACCAATATACTGTAAACTAACTCGGAGTAAGTTATTATAGGCAAAATGAGTTGAACAACAAGTTTTTTTTTTTTGTCAAGGTAGGGGTAAACTTAGACGTCAAGCGCAGGCATCTAAGAGTATAATATATTCTTTTTATTATGTAATTAACATGGTCATAACAAGTAAGTTTTCCATTTTTAAAGGATTACCATTAATACTAATTGTCAGAATTTCGTTGAAGTCAAGTTTATAATTGAATATAGGGAGAATGTACGATTTATTGGCGATTTATTAGAACTCAGGTCATCATTTAGCCTACAGCATAGGTCCTCAAGGAGTCCATTCCGGTTTGAAGAATATAATTGAATGTCGTCGGCATATGCATGCATTGTCATATCATTACATGAAGTAAAAATGTCATTAATAAATAAACTAAAAAGCAGTGATCCAAGAATGGATCTTTGCGGAACACCAGCTTTTATTTCTGCATAGTCAGACAGTGCATTGCCAATTTTTACTCTTTGCATCCTGTCATCGAGATAGTTAGCAATTAAAAAAGCAGCACCATTGCTGAACACAAACTCAATTTTCAGTTTCCGAACTAAAAGATAATGATTTACCCTGTCAAATGCTTCAGAAAAGTGTCCGGTTCGAAAACCAGATTGGTATGGTGAAAGCAGTTTATGGGACTCTAAGTATTCATTAATTTGTTTACACATCAGGGATTCACAGACTTTTGAGAACGAGCATAGAATACTAATAGGTCTAAAATCTTTCACAGAGGAAGCATTACTGACTTTAGCAATTGGTATAATTGTGGCTAGTTCCAAGTGTTGGGAAAACATGAAACAGTTAACAGTGGTTTATAACGTGTGTGAGAGGTTTTATGATAAACGGCAATATAATTTCAATAAATTTTAATGGAATGCCATCATGACCAAAGGCGTTAGACTTAATTTTCATAATTGACAATATTGCATCATTTTCATTAACATTACAGAAAGAGAACTGATCATTAACAAGGTGATTACTAGTGTTACGGGCATTACATGGATTAACATTAATATTTGCTGGTGATCTAAACAGAAAAAAGTTATTGAGACTATTAGGTTAAATTTCACAGTTTTGATCATCTTTAGAACTAACACCTAAGCTACGAATATTTTTCCAAAGAATTTTAGAAGGAAGAGAAGTATTTCATTTTTTAAAGAAGACTTTATTTAGAAATGCTGTGTGTCAAAAGGAAACTTTTCAGTCGTGGTAGGATAGAAAATATCAAGTTTAATAAAATTTGTGTGTGTTGAAATAAATTTGTCTATTTTGCTGTGTCAAATGGACGATGAAATTTTGACAATTACAAATTTTGATGTTTCACATTTCTTTCGTGTTTTAGCGCAAATATTTTATTTAATTTGCATTTTATTCAATTTGCGACATATTTAACTCGAGTGCTTGTACTTGCAACTTATTTCGTAAACTTGTAATACTGTAAACTTAAAAAATATCAAAATAACGTAACAGATATTTGAAAAGAAAGACTGCGTGGCTTAAAATTTATAGCACAAAATAGCAGGTCGTGATCGGATATGAATGACATTTGATCAAAAAATAAAAGTAAGGAGACATCAGACAGAATTAAAAGATCTATTAAGCTAGGATGTAGATTAGGTGCAAAGCTCGTTGGAGATGAGGAATAAATAATATTCATTCCAGCTACACTAATATGGCCACAAAAACATTCTGTCACACTGTCCTTATTTAGAATATTAACATAAAATCGTCACAAATAGCAAAACAGTCGAAATCCGTTAAACCACGATTTAAGTCCCTAAGGAATGGGCTATAAGGATTGTAAATACAGGAAACAAGCAATTTTTCACTATAAATCGTAGATATTTCAATATTTAAAACTCTATGTCTGACCCAGAAGACTTACCTATCAGTTTAGAGTTTAGAAAGGATTTGCAGTAAATTGCAACTTCACCACCTTTGCAGTCAATCCTTTAATTTTTAAATATAGTGTAATTAACAATATTATAAAAACTATTTGGGACATCAGAATGGAACCACGTCTCAGATACACAAATAACATCGACATTAGAGTTGACAAATAAACATTTAATATAGTCAAGTTTATATACATTCTTTGATTAAATATTCAGAAAAACCCTTTTAAAGCGCTTCTTCAAATATCGGGCTCTTGAGCTAGTTCTAAAAGTTTATCAATCGGGACAAAACTTTATAGGTTTTAGTTATACATCAAATCGAATATTTTTAGCCTATGGCGTTAGCAGTTCGAGCTAACATTTTGAGCTGCGCAGAGCACAAGTGGCGTACGTCCAATTGTCTCTTAAATAGAGTTATAAGCATAAAAGTGAACAGCAAAGTAAAAACTTTTTAGTACCGCGGGTTAGAAACTTCTAGGTTTCATTACCTATGAATAATATGCAACACTTTGCTTTTGCTTTGACTGATCCTCGCATTTTTTCGGAGCACTAACAACCTAAGTCCACAATTACAACAGACAGAGCATTTCTTAAGGAAATCGTCAAAGGATGAATTGTTTTTACTTTTATGTATAAGCAAATAATATCATTTAAAAAATAAAAATGTAAGGAAAAAGCTTTCCATGATTTAAAATAAGCTAAAATGCAAAATTTTTAAAAAAGTTCGGAGCACAAACCACGTAAGTCCACAATTACTACAGACTTCTTTTACAAGCTTCTCCTTTTTTTTTGTTCTACAAATAAAGACATTGAAAATAACAATAATAAGGAAAAGCTTTCTTTTTTTTAAAAAAAAGATCAAAGAACCAAGGCATGCGCCTTATACAAACAACGTTTGGTCTTTGACCTGAAAGGAAAGTGAAAGATTATTTAGAGGAACTGATTGGAGCCATTTGTGAATTATTGATTAGGCAAAACAAACGTGAAAGACAATTTGAATTGCTTTTAACCGAGGCTAGTGTTATGCCTTAACTTCGTCAAGCATTTCCAGCTCTTAATAATTCCACATTTTCCACAATTTAGTTGTGAATCTTTAGTTTTCCATAATTCTTCAATGAAGGAAAGAACAAAGAAAGCTAAAATGCGGAATTTTTAAAAAAGTTCCGAGCACAAACTGCGTAAGTCAAAGCCTTTGGTCAAGTAAGCCATTTTCTTGGCATTTTTTGGAGATAAATTTATTTTGTTTAGATGTATGAATAGCTTGTTCTTTGCTTATTATCTACTTTCCGAATGAAAGTTGTATTCAATTCCTTGAATTTTTTATTAGCATTTTCAAAAACATCTAAATTTCTCAAAATTAATAAATATGGACTGACGCTACTTGTGCTCTGCGCAGTTCATATACCAAATACTTTTTTCACAGAAGTTTGTTAGTTTTATATTAGCTTTAATTTTATGCAAAAAAAAAGGAGAGGTTTTGGGGGTCTGGAGGAAAAAGAACTAAAAATAGTAACTATTACTATTTGAAGGTAATCTCAGAGAATAAAACCTTCTGAGAATAAAACATGCTAGAAATTATGATTTTTACAACGATGTATTAAACTTGATAATACGTAACCAAATAACGATTTTTTTTTTGAGACCTTTTAAATAAAAAAATTGTATGGTGGCAAAACACTCTCCCGATAAGCTTTCATAACACAATAGAACAAAGAAACTTGGTTAAAGTCCTATCAAGGGCTGAAATGGCCGATTCGTTCTTATTATTAGTTTTTCAACTAATCTGATTAGAGATCCTTTTTAAAATTTTTGTTTATTTATATACAAGTGATTCTTTGTACACCGTTGAAGTTATTAAGAATATACATATTTGAAATTTTTGTTTCGAAAATAAAATACATTAAATTTTTGATTTCACCAAATTTGTGTTTTTTTACTCTTTACATGTTTTTTTTTAAAATTCAGAGCTCTTCTTTAAAGCCTACTAATAAAGATACTTAAACTACAGAGTTCTCCCTGCGCCCTATGAAGTCTTTCGATTGACATAAGAACTTGAAAAAATTGCACATTAATCCTCACTAAGATTAAAGCCCAAACTCAACTAAAAAATACTTCACAACTCCAGAATAATGGCTTTTTTACTGGATATATTGTAAATGTAAAATAGCACACTCTGTACCTAATTCAATGGTAAGTAGGAACAATTTATGCAAGTATGTCACACGGAAGCTAAGCACACAGTTAAAAGTAAAAAAAAACATCAATGCGAGATACTGTAGTTCGATTGCATTAATTAAAAAATATTTAAACTACACGCTTGGGTTATTTTAGGCAGGTATTTTAGGCATTCTTTGACTCTACGTATTCTATTTTGTTAAAAGCTGGCTAAAGTAAGTACTTGTAACACCAAACTTTACACAAATAGTTGAAGTGGTAGGTTGATAACTTCACCTTGTTAAAAGATTTAATTAATTAGAGATATAATTTGCTTTTCCACATTTGCTACTTTAATATTTTCAGCCAGTTGCTTATTTAAATATTTCTTAACTATTGACTACACCAAAACTACTTATATATAGTATCAAAATCACGAACGACGATGAATCCTCATAAATCTGTTTTATACGAGTATGATGTAAAATTTTACGAAACCATAACCAGTGCTCGCTACACTGATCTCTGAACATTGAAAAACACGAAGCGAAGGTTATTATATTTTAACAAATTTATGAGTGTTGATTGTGATGATGAAATTTTATGTTTTTAAGCTATTTGATTTCAGCAAACATTTTTTTATTGATATACAACATTGCTAAACTAACCATTCATTATGACTGCAACTAAAAATAAATTTAATTTTTAAAAACTTTTTCTTTATTTCCTCTCGAGCAGCACCAGTCGTACCATGGACTCGTTAGACATATTAAGTGACTGCGAAGATGGTCTTCTTGATGAAATTGTTGTTGGCTATCATCAACACTATCCCA
The DNA here is from genome assembly GCA_963920525.1 of Dichetophora obliterata. NCBI lineage: Eukaryota > Metazoa > Arthropoda > Insecta > Diptera > Sciomyzidae > Dichetophora > Dichetophora obliterata. The sequence goes on along the minus strand of OY986436.1, from coordinate 155,146,604 downwards.
AGCTAATACATATGGAGCATTTTCAACGACAGCAACAGCAGCAACATCAACTACAACATTTTCCATATTCGCCAGGCTATCAACACTTACAGCCCTACCAACAACATCAGAAACAACAACAAAAACGCTATGATCCCATAGACTCACCCATACACTACTGTGACAATACCACTCATTCGGATGACATTGGCTTGAGCACTCGCGAATGTAGCCAACATCAACGCCAGGTACATCATTCCAGCCTAAAAGCCATTAGCAACATGAACATATCCGTCGCGGCAAACTCTACTCCATCATTTGAAAGCAACACAAGTGCCGACTTAACATCGATAACAGCGACAATCAACTCAAGTTGTGGCATGGATGATAACAATCACACAATCATGGGGGACCAATTGGAGATGGATGCTATATCAAGCAAAGAGCTTAACACAGCAGCCTATAACGAGGGCTTAACTAGCTCAGCTTTGTTCCACCATTACACAGGTAATACTTCCGCCACCTCAAACAGCAGCCACTCATCCAGCACTTCAGCAGCTACCTTGTTTAACAATCAGCTGACGGCGGATATGTGCAGCCTTAAAAACTCTAAAAGCCGTCGCCTGGAGTACTCGCTAAAATGCTTAAAGTATGGTCGCAGCAATCCTTCGCAGGATTCGGCTTTTGGTTCGTTAACCGATGGCGATCTGTCCACTGGCTCATCAAGTTTTCGCCTCAGTAGCTTCCAATCAATATCATCACCTATCGATGAGGGTGTAGAGGACATAATAATAGCCACCACAACTGCAGGCAAGGAAACAAGTCTTGAACTAGCTACTATTCCGAAAAATATGGTCTCTCAAGACTCGGCCATTTCTTCTCCGTGTCGGGAAACTTCGCCGAACAATTTTCTAACTATTGAAGATGCTCCTTCAGGTTGTTGCTCTGCTGGTTCAAGCTCATCTGGCTCAAGTGGACAAGTCCGTCCCCATCATTTCCCTGTCTCACTTTCGCCCAAGATACTCGTTACAGCTACAACTAACTCCAGCAACTCTTCGCTTGCATCCACAGCCAACGTCCAGCAATTACAGCAATTCGACCCACCTAAAATACTTGTCAATGATCAAAACTCTATATATACGACATCCCCTTCAAAGCGCTCTGGAACTATCGAAGTTTTCTCACAAAAATATCGAGTTAGCTCTTTCGAAGACATGTCGCCCAACAAGCGTTCCTCTTCGTCTGGATCAGGAAAGCATCTAAAGAACACCAATCGCATGGCATTTCGTTCGCTAGAGGAAGAACAACGCATTGACAGCGCATTCATGCCCATTAAGAACCGCACCAACTCTGAGAATCGTGTCAATATGCAGAGCGAGAAGTACAAGAAACTTACACACGCCTCCTTTCGCATTAGCAAAACCTCCAGTCAAATTAATGTTTTAGAGACTTCACAGAGCCCCGATGTGTCTAGCTCACCGCCAGGGTCGTCTACTGAAGTTGCATCCGGTAGTGATGAACTGGATACACCTAGCACCAACAAACAGTTGAGACCCAACACAACATCTGGCTCCTCCAGTTCTCGACAAACTCTTTGGCGCGACAGTAAATTCTATCGAAAGAATCGCATAGCAAAGTCAAATGATTCGCTATTAGAAACATCGCCACATCATTCGAAAAGACTTTCACCTTCATCGTTGCGCGACAATCATTCCGACTGTTTCTCCTCGTCCCATAGTAGCAGTAGACAATCCTTGCATCGGGGATGCTCTGTCAATGAAATCACAGGTTCTAATAAAAATCTTGGCATGGGCCTATCTGCCACCATTAACCTTTCCGGCATCTCCAGTGGCAACCGACGCTATTGTAGCTCAAAAAGTGAAGATCTTGGGGAGCCCAACGACTACCTACAGGTCATAAACGCTCGAAAATCCTGCTCCGAACGGCACTTGGTCAGTTCGACAAAACTTAAACAGACGGCAATCACAACAACAATGGACAGCAACAAACAATCCTGCCATTCCGATGACGATCTTAGCTTCAACGAAGACAATAATGTGCATAGACATCAATACACCAACGAACAGCAACAAAACCAAGCGCAGTTTTACCAAAAGCAGCATCAACAGCTGTTTAATAGACAACAGTATCATTACCAATACCCACAGACGAATAGCATGCGTCCACATCCAAACCATCTGAGCTTAAGCACTTGTTCTATCAACCGTATTACTACGACCAAAATTCGTACCACTTCGTTGGCTACACTCTCCTGCCATCAGAACCTGGCTGCCTCCAGCACTAGCACCACCGAAAACCCTGGATCAATCACTTCAAAAGCCGTCCCTTCCACTTCGATGTCATCTTCCATGCTGAAGTCGTTCGACTACTCAGTCGATTTTGTAGACAGCGTGGGAGATAGCCACACTGTTGAAGCAACAAATTATGATAACAGCTCCACAGACGAGTCTTCTTCACATCATATATTGAGCAGTGCCGAACTTTCGAAGATATTTGCCTCAGACGATGCACAAGGCAGCAGCTGCAGTGAAGAGAAAACTCCACTGCTTGACAGCGTTGAGATGTCACCTATAAGTCCCACTGAACCAACAAAGTTGGATTACGATGAACAAATGTGATGTTCAAAGCTTAAATAGGACCTCAGCGTATGGGTCTAGAAGAGGGCGGAAATGTGGTCGAGATTTTAAAGTGTGCTTAAGCACAGAAAAAAATATAATTTTGCATCGAGAAATTCATTTGCTTGATTTTGGAATATGTCAAATCATATTTATTAACTTGACAGTTTGCAGTTACAGTTTTTGTTTACTTGAATTGAGAATTTATTAACTTGAATTTAGAATTTTATTCGAAAGTTGAGAATTTTATGCATGGACTTCATGCTAGCTTCATTATTTCTCTCCGCGAAATTCTGCAGGTATGATTCATTTGTGGTAGAATTATATTATAATTTTATATTTATATTATAAGATTAGAGTACATATTATTAAAATACTATAAAAATGATTAGAATTATTTTTCGGTATTATTTTTCTAGCTACCATAAGAAAATTTTGGTTGGTGCTTAAAAATCTCTTTGCCCTTCATAAAATCTTTTATGCAATGGACAGTGGTTACGATGTAGAACTTAAGGCGGCCGGTGCTCGAAAATTTATTTTTAAGTATTTTTAAGATTTTTTTTAAAGATAAAAATTTTGAACAACGATATTTAAACTTTTAAGGTATATTATAGCACTTATTCATCACACAAAAAATATTTTTTTAATTTAAGAGTTGATCATATTCAAAATAGCGCTCAATGAAGGGGGGCGTGGGCTGTAGATTTTGATTCTTCTATTTATTTTAAAAATAAAAACCAAGAATATTATAATTCAGTATGAGTGCCGCTATGATACTGAAAATTGACAGAATGACGCGCTTTTGAAATTTCTAAAAACAGCTTGTTTTTTTCCGGTAAAATAAAACTTTACAGCGTGAATCAAATTAACTGTCACAGCTATTTTAATACCAATTACACAAAAAGCAGCAACACTGGAAAACATATGTTGTTTTTTACGACTCTGGCATTAATTGTACACTTATTGTAAGAACCGTTTCAAAAGATTTGTCAATAATAATAATAATATTGCGAAAGGAAATAAGTGCACAGATCCTTCGCCAGCACGCAAGTTACAGTATCATATTTTCCGACGAAAAACTCTTATTTTTGCAAGCAAGCCAAAACTCGCAAAATGAAATTTCTAAAAAAGAAAAACCATTGAAAGATTTCGAAATGTTTCGTCAAACCAGATACGTGCCGCATGATCGTCTTTCACAAATTATTTTCAATTTTTAGAAAGAATTAATGGTGAAAGATTCGAATTTAATGATGAAGAGTTATAAAGAATGCTTAAAATAAAAAATCAACATTTTTGTTTTATAAAGTTTACACAGTGCTTTTGATTTATGGTATAAAACAAGTGCGTTAGTTATTTTGATTCACGCTGTAATCCATCCAGCGATAGCCACTGATATTGTAAATAGCATATTAAAATTTCAGATGATTCGGCTGAATAGTTTATGTTTTTTCTACAACACCATGCCGAAAAAAGTGGTTTCAAGAAAAATGAGAATAAATAGAATGAATGCAGATGAAACACTGTGGCTCGATACCTACTAAAACGACTGTAGAATCAGAAATAGCGTCAGTATCTTTACTTTTGATATATATAAAAAAAAACAAAATCGATTTCATAAAAATTGTAGAGCACCGGCCTTCCTTAAGCGGTTATAAATGTGAAGTAGAAATGATATACTGAACTGAAATTTGAAAATTGTCTTCTTTAGATCACATATGACCCACATTTAAATTTGGTGTGGTCAAACTAGTTACATACCCATTTTCTTTTTAAGGATTTGCTTTAGAATTTTAGAATTCGCAGTTATTTTTATTGCCTTAGATGATGTATAAATAATGATGCTTCATGATGACGGTTAATATCCCGAGAATAACAAAAAAGGAATTACTTTTATTAGTATTAAAAAGTTTTCATGATATCACACCCGAACTTCAAAAGGCTTACGACTTCAAATTTCTAAATTCACGTAAAAGTATTCATAGTGATTGTCCGACTGTGATCGGACACACATTTTATTTCTCTTCAATTAAAAAACGAAATTTGCCGCTAATTGGCAGTTTTAAAAGGTAGCTGATTTCGGAATTGGTGTCAAAATTTAAAATTCAAGATGGCGGATAGAGTTGCCACCTAGATTTTTTTGTATTTTTGCGACTTCTTGTAATTCTTAAATTCTGAAAACGGATTTGATTTCGAATTTAATGTCAAAGCTTAAAAATTTAAGATGGAGGTTAGGGTTGCCACCTTAATTTTTACTACAGTAATGCCACCTAGTCAAATGTATTTTTATGAGTTTTAAACATCATTTAACAGTGTTAGAAGGTCGCTGATTTGGAATCTGAAGACAGAATTTTAAAAATTGATATGGTTAATAAGTGGCAGCCCTATTATAAAAAATAATATAATTTTTAAATTCTGACAATGGATTCGGATTCAGCGACTCATTTTTATTTAGTGTTTAGCAACAGCACCGCATTCGTAAAAATAAAAAAAAAATTAGTTGGCAATCCACCATATTGAATTTTAAAATTCTGAATTTAGATTCGAAATCACCGACTCCCTTACACTGTTAAATGATGTTTAAAACTCTTAAGAAAAAATATTATTAGGTGGCAGCCCATTTATACAAAAATGACATAATTTTGAAAATTCGACGACGGATTCGGATTTAGCGACCCATTTTTACCTAGTGTTCCCGCCAGCAGCGAATTCGTAAAAACAAAAAAATGAGGTGCAACCCTCTCCACCATCATTGATTTTAAAATTCTAATTCAGATTCGAAATCAGCGACCCCCTAACACTGTAAAATGATGTTTAAAACTCTTAAAAGTACATTTTACTAGATGGCAATACTTTGGTAAAAGTTTAGGTGGCAACCCTAACCTCCATCTTACATTTGAAAACTGTGACATAAGATTCGAAATCAAATCCGTTATCAGAATTTCAAAATGACAAGAATTCGAAAATCTAAATGGCAACTCTATCCGCCATCTTTAATTTTAAATTTTGACATCGATTCCGAAATAACCTACCGCCAAAAACTGCCAACCAAGGATTCCACAGAACCCTTAAGAGTCCTAATACGCTTAAGCCTTTCCTACACAAGCTCATTGAAGTTTTTAGATACTTGCTTTAATTAGATACTTGCCTTCAATTTCAAGCTTTTTGTCCAAGGCATCAAGTCTTCCTATACTTGGGACTTCGTGCCGTTCGCTTTTAAGCTTGCATGCTTGCAAGTCGAAAGCTGTCGTGGGCTTATTTATATTCAAGTTCATGTTATACTTGATTGAAAATTATCAAGCTCAAGCAAGCTTGAACTTGTATTTTAAGCAAGTACTTGAAATAGACTTTAAGTAGGCTTGTGCAATCCTCTGATATAAATCAAAACAGACTCAACAATAAGGAATGCAAAAATTCATACGAGAGAAAAACCACTTAATTCTGAAATATTAAAAAATCAATATTTGCCCTAAATAAGACTAACTTTTCGAAAGAAAAATCAGAAAGAGCGTGCCACGTGGACAGCATCAAAAAGAAAGAATTACAAAGAGAATTATTCCAGCGGGGCACCACCACAAATAAAGATTCTAGAAAAGATCTTCCTTGTGAATTGCATCATGAAAAAGACAGATTTATGCAGTAATTCAATTACAAAAAGAATGATTTCGATTACAGTAATCGTTATTATAATTCTGCAGTATTACAATTACTGTAATCGTAATAAAGAAATTTTTTAATTAGGACTGCAGTAATTGTCATTTTTTAATAATTACGATTACTGTAATTGTCATTGAAAATATTTCAATTACATATTATAATCGTAATCTTAAAAAAATAAAGATTACGATTACTGCAACATCACAGCTCTGTATTTAAGTAGTGTGGCCTTATTTTGTGAAACGCTCGCAATCACCTCACTTGGAGTTCTTTGTCTGGCATTTCCATTTCCACATGAATTGGAACAAACCCTTTCTCTTTCACTAAAATTTTCCTTTGAATTATATTGCCAGATAAAAGAATCTAACGCGTGAATGCGTTCGTCTTACAAAATAAGGCCATTAATCTTTTATATGTAATAAGCATAGGGGCATTTTGCGTAAAGACGAGAACAAAAAAATTGCAGTTTCGATTTTTTTCCTTTTGAGAATGGTGCGCGTCTATAAGACTTTAACTTGTGTGGCAAATTTTGGATCTATATGAAGTCCAGTAACCGAATTATGGACTTTTTAAAATTGACTAAAATTAAAGTAAAATCTTTTCTAAGGACGATTATGCCTGATACTTTTAGTAGTGGGGTAAATTTTTACAAAAAAATTTAATAAAAATATTCATTTATTTCAACTAAGAATCAAAAAATGTAAGCTAAAGAAATACTTCAAATTCGAAACTTTAGCATTACTTATATTTAAAATTTTAAAAACTTCCAATTAATATATTTTAGAAAAGGCAAGCACTTTTCAGAAAAGGATATTCTGTGGTTTAAGAGATACAGTATTCTAATTACCAGTGTGCTCCGCCAAAGCGGTTATTCGGCGTCTGGTCAATGCGATTGTTTTGCGTTAAATATTAATTCTTATTGAAAATAGCATTATTTTTCTAGTGGTGAAATTAAAATGTTTCTAAAAGATTTTTTTATAAAAAATTACGTAAAACTAAAATTTATTTTAAACATCATAATCACAATTTTTATTATATTAAAAAATTACTATTAATAACCAAAAATGTCGGTTTTTGTTCGAAGAACAACGTAAGCAATAAAAAATGAAAAATTCTCTTTTAAAAAAGATATACGCGATAAAAAAAAGGTTACGAATATGCAAATTATTTTTTTTTCATTTCATTGCATCTCAAACCTGTGCTTTTTACCGATCTTTTCAAATAACTGTTGAAAATAGCCCCATGTGCACACTTTTATTTGACTTTTTCAATACAAAAAATCGACCGAACGGCTCATGTGCTCAAGAAGCTTTTACTTTATGAGGCTTGCGTGTATTGTTAGTAGAGAGGTGACGATCGAGCAGAAAAATTAATTCAATTGAAAAACATCCTGTGGCTTAGATGGGATCTTGAACCCGGGACTCCGCGGTTCTTTAGCATACGATTACAGACCACGTACTCTAACAAAAATACCACAGCCGCCACTTTACAACACAAATTTAAAAAGATTTATAAACTCTAATTTAAAAGTTACCATATATAGTAAATGCTCCATTTTCAATAATCTTATTTGTTGTAGAGTTTAAAAACGGATTTTTTTTTTTCTTTCGTAAAATGTATTGGTTTTCAAATTCGACTGTATGTTTTCGTATCGACGATGATCAATTCGAAAGGCTTTACTTTTTTTTATTTATTTTTAAAATACCACTTTTGGTTCATTGCTTTATTTATTTTCAAAAATTTTTTGCACGTCTCAAACGTCAATATTACTCTGTACTCCTAAGCTAAAAGTATTGCTAAATGTTTAAATATAATGCGAGATTATTTTTTTTAATTAAACACAAATTGAACAACTATTCTGTGTTATAAAAAGTATTGTTATTTTACTGTAACTGTGCTACTTTAGGGATGTGCAACTGCCAGCAAAACTCGACTTCGACTTTTTTTAAATATTTTGTACCGGTTTTGTAGGGCAGCTTAGAAGCAAATGATTCAATATGAGAAATGTGATTTATTGTTAAAAAATAAACTAAAACATGGTACTTAAGTAAATAAATAAGATACAAAAAACCAAATATTGCAATTTTAGTTCTTATATAAAAAATCAGACTTCTCAGACGAGGGAGAGTTAATTTTCAAGACAATTGCAACAAATTGAAAATTTTTATTGCCAATTTTTTCATCAACATTCAATATTTATGAAAGTAAAAAAATGTGATGTCTCTATCTGCTATCTTAAAAATGAAAACTCCCTTTTCCGATTCTCCAGGGAAAAAAAATCATAATTGGGCTGAATATCAAGCCCTAACCGCCGAATTAACGTATGCTTTATAAACCAAATTTTACAAGAGAAACATTTTCCTTGTTTTTTTTTTTTGCATAAGCGGTACATGTAAATTTTATTTTTGTGTTAGATATAACTTTAGAACAGTTAAACGTAGAGATGTGATATTTTTGGAGTTGACGACTTTGTTGTCATACTATCGTTTGCCATTTATTCAAAATTAATTTCAAAAAAAGAGGCGTTTACGTTAATTCGGCGGTTAGGGCTCGATATATTTGTGCACAAATGAATGCACAATTAAGGGAACCACATGTCTTCACCAACATGTTAAGCTATTCTAGCGAAAGCCTGTTTCGCAATTGCTTCGCTATGAGACCAGCATGAGAAAATAACCTTTCGGTTGGCACCGAAGTTGCAATAATTGATTAATATTTTTTTGCAACGGCCCAAACAAAAGAAAATTCAGTTTTCATGCATTTCCAGACAACGAGCGGATTTTTATTAAGTTTTCGATCAACAGCTGGGCGAGTCAGAAATAGGCGCAGCTGAGTGGGCATCCCTTCAATGTCATCAGTGGTAGAGTCCATGTTTGTTTTAACCACCTCATCCAATAAACATAATATGTCACTGTTAGATGTCGATGCCGCTATCACAACTTCTTCATTTGAAATTCTTGTTTGTCTCATCTCGGCATTCACAAGATCACTTAAATAGAGGGGGGAGGGGGGTAACATTTGCAGTAATTATTTATGTATTGCTGCTTACCAAGGTGAAATATTGCTTGAGAACGCTCACAGATATTTTGAAATGCGTGCTTTTTGAACATAGGATCTAGAAGTGTTAAGGAAGCGTATGGTTTACCAATTCAATATTGTAAATTTTTTGTGATTTCAACGGCAACCACTCGTTTTAAATTCTTGCCAATTTGACTTAAAGCAGAACATTCCTCTGTTTTCTAAAATAAAAAATTAATCGATGAAAATTAATGAGCGTAGTTTGAATATTGTGAATATAAGTTTGTATTAACAGCAATATTCTGGCAAAGTAACAATTGTTATCCAGTATTCTTGATAGTTCTACGTGTTTGTTGCAATGTTTTTTTTTTTCAAAACAAAATTTGAAGCTCAGAAATAATAAATTTTGATAAAAATTGTCACCTGCTTTTCAAATAGTCACATTTTCATTAAAGCATTTTGTTACGCGTGTAACGTAATCAGATAATCAGATGATACGCAATTGCTTTGTCACACTTCCACTTACAGTCTCTTTTTTTTAATTTTGCCGACCACTATTTTACATTTATCGAATCAAGAGTTGCCAACGCAGCTTTATTTCGTTTATTAGTTTGATCAGCTATTTCGTTTATTAGTTTAGAGAAGACAGTTGTTAGATTAGTGTTAAGGTTTTTGTTTCGCATAAAATGAAAAAAGTCGAAACCAAAAGTCGACTTTCGACTTTATTCAAAATCAGAAAGTCGATTGCCAAAAGTCGAAAATTATCAAGCAAAAGTCGACTTTCGACTTATTTCGACTTCGACTTGCACATCCCTATGCTACTTCCAAATTAAAGATGATTTCACCTACACGGCAGTAAAAGTTTTAAACTAAAGTTATTTAACCCTAGAAAGAGATAATCTGCGTCAAATTTACGCATGCGTATACGAATTAATTTTGTTACTTTTAGAAGAGGTTTGAAGTTTTTGTTTTTTTTTTTTAATGAATAAATAAATATAAACACATAAATTGTGATATTTATTATTATACCTATGTGTACATATATGAAAATGTTTGGTTTATTCAAATCAATAAATATGGATTAACGTTATAGCTTGACGCATGATTATCTTTTACGTACATCACAATATGATTATCTTTCTAGGGTTAAAGTGAAGTTGTAATGCAAACAAGGCGACAGGCATCGACGCTGAATTGGAAAACTAATGGAAACATCGTTTCTTTTCATCGATTCATAAACTGAATAAAACAAAATACAATTAAATACAATTATTTATATATTGTTGTTTAATAAGCAAAATTATTTAATTACGCTAAGTATTCGATTATAAAGGTCCATTTAAATTAATTTTAGTCGTATATTGAATTAAGTTTATAATCAATAAATAAACTCGCGCACTTATTTACTCACACCTCCATCCTTATGATAATATTTAGATCTAAATATTAAGATTTATATTTTTAAATTTCAACTCATTCGAAAATGTGTTTAAAAATAAAATATTAAGACTAACGCTTCAAAATGCAAAGATCGTATATCTATAGCTTCTTAAAGCAAAACGAAAATTTAACAAAGTTCTATAATTATAATATACGTATCTAATTAAGAGATTTTTAGGGAATATTTGCATATGTATTGCATACCAATAAATATATGTGTAAATCGCAGCAACACTAAAAATATTAAAATACATTGTTCTTGATGTTCTAAATTATCCGTACTTGTTTATGAAGGCGACTGGCGATTAGAAGTACTTTAATGGTTTTATTAGATTTTGTTTAAGTTTCTGATTAAGTAATGTATTGTGTGAAAATGCAACGAAATAAGCTAGTATTCATTAAGTAAAGATTCAGTCTTTGTAAGGATGAGACAAGAGATAAGATAATTAAAAGATTTAAGAAAAAAAGTTTTTAATATCTTGGAAATCATTTCTAATATCCTTCAATAAATATAACAGATTTATAGAGATAAAACCATTAAATACCAACTCCATAGTTTTTGACACTTGTCAATTTTTGACAATAACGAACATTCGCGCAATAATTAACGCCAGGCGTATTATTGTCACCAGTTTTTCGTGGAAATAATGCACCCAGCCGTGTAAATTAACGCCATGAGCATTACTGCCTGCAATTTATCATGGCAATAATTCACACAAGCCACGCGCACTTTACCACAAATTTTTCGTGGCGATAATGCACACAGTCGCGCAAATAAACGCCACGATGACACGGCGCACAATCTGCTGATGCAGATGTTGTAAAAATCAGCTATAGGTGCAGAATTTATCTTTTATAAAATCCTAACCACTTGTTGAATATGATAAATAGGTTTTTTATTCTAAAGAAATAGTTGTGTTTTTACAAATTACTCAAAAATATACTTCAAATAAAACTTTCAATTAGTTACAATGATATATTAATTTTTTTAGTTTGTCTGAAATTTGAACACAAAAGTTAAAAAAACACTAAAGGCGTTACATACAGTAAGGAAGCCCAAAAAAGCGATTTTTTAAGAATTTTTCTTAAGATAACCTTTTAATTTATTAATGTTAACATTTGTACACATATTATTGCAACTTTTGAGTGTATTATAATGTTTTCAAATAATTATTTTAAAAACCTTTCAACAAAATCGCGATGAGCACGATATCTCTGGGCTGGATGATCTAAAATAAAAAAACCAGAAATATTCCGTATAATAGATGTGTTTCCGTAAACATTGCCGAGTAAAGTTCATGATGAGAGAATAATAAGAAATTTGAGAAGTGTTAAAATAACGGAAACGACTTCTAGCTAGTTTCAAGCATTAAAGCAGCTGATTACCTACCAGACGTAAACAGCGCCAATTTAAATTTGTCATTTTTGTTTTTGAAGCAAGCAAATAAACTTACCGAGATTATTTGAAGCAGCGATCATCAGCGCCTAATGCGCACCTTACATGGTCAATCATTTGACGTCAAACGTTTGAAATCAGTTATATGTGTTAGTAAATATTTGTTTGTATGCGTTACACAGACTCGTTGATGGCTTGATTGACCAAAATCTGAATTTTTCGATATATTGCAATGCTGGTCAAGCGGTTGGTGTGCGACCGCTCACAATTCTTGCTATACTGAAGGTTTCTTGTTGGTAATTTTGCGTAGTGTTTCGTCGCTACCGGCATGCTTGTTATTGCTTTTATGAGTGGTTTTTATATTAGTATGAAAATATTTATCGGTCAGAAAAAACCTTGATTTATTACTGAAATATATACTTAGAAAGCTTGTGTTTAAATTCGAAACTGATAGGCTTAGCCGTTTCCAATAAATCTTGCTCACCGTCTTTAAAAGCATAGTTTTGATAAAAACGTGTTTAAATTTCCAAAAGAACTTTACATGTAATCACATCGATTATATGTAATTATGGTAATTATGTAATATTTAATTATTGTAATTGATATGGTCCAGTCACAATAGAGAGGAATAGGGACAGTGTTTCAGGTAGTCAGCTGGCGCTCCGGTCTCTTACTTTCCAACACTCGAACACATCATTACAAATGTGTTTGTAACTTCGAGAATATTTACAGGATTGACAAGACATTTTTGTGTGTGTACTAGGGAAGTCAGTCCCGGGATCCCGGACAATTTAAGTTTAAATCCCGGAATTTTCTTTCCAGGATCCCAGGATTTTTAAATAAAAAATTTCTTCTACAAATATCATGTAAATACAACCATTTAAATTGAAGTTGATATGAATATAGAATTAGAAAAACCTTTTTTGAGGCTGAAAAAGATTGTTAGGACGATGAGTGTAAATCACTGGAGCAAAGACTTTGCAAAGTTTTAGAAGAATTTGCAACGTCAGGAAGTCAGCTATGTATTTCAAAATTGTCAGATATTCTGACGTGGGAAGGCAATCGGGATCAAAACTTAGAAATTGCTTACGATTATCGTACAACTATTCCTCCAACTAGCATAGAATCAGAACGGTGCTTCTCATCAGAGGGTTAAATTTGTAATAATATCCGAACAAAACTCTCTAAAGAAAAATTAGACGCGTTGATCAGCTTAATGAATTACTTTAAAAATAATTAAAACAAAAAATTGAATTTGGAAAAGGCTTTTCCAACCTTAATTTGCCTTAAACAAAAAAAAACATGAAGACGGTTTTGAAGACAAAAAAATTGACATTTATATAATACCTTTTTTATTTGTATTTAATTTGTTTATATATTCTGTTCTTTAAATTAAAACAATAATTTGCTAGTCATTAATATTCTTTAAGTTTTTTTGTGTTTATAAACAATAAGGGTATTCACAATTGTGTGGTATAGTGGTATTGTGGGTTTTTTGCCATTGTTGAAAACCGCAATTATGAGCACCCTTTAAAATAGTATTTGTGGTTGGGAACCTCCCACAATAGCTTTTTGTTACTATGCAAATAAATTAACTATCCAATTTGATTTATTTTATTAATATATGGCATAAAAAAGTTTAACTTGCATATTGAGCTTCTTCCATTTTTGCAATAAGAAAATAACTGGCAACCGATCAGTTGCTTATGGAACTTTTAAAACCACGTTCGTTCAACATATCATTGGGCTGCATTACCACACTTTTGGTTTTTAGAGATTTCATGTAAAACAACAAAACTTATAAAAACCGCTCAGTAAAATGTGGTATCAATACCACGGGGTCTTGTAACTACACTGAAAACAATGCAACTGTGAATACCCTTAATATGTTTGGTTTTTGTTGCTTTATTAATGAACTAATTTACATTTTTTAGTTTCAAGTAATAAATAATAAAAAATTGTATCAAAAACGTTTGGAATTATTTACTTCTTAAAGTTTTCAGTACGTAAATATTGTGTGCACAATACGAAAATAAAATAAAAAACAAATCGATTTTTGAAAATTTCTAATTGTATATAACCCCTTAAGCAATAATTTTGAAAACTTAAAGTTTTTTTTATACATTTACATTTAATATGAACGTAATTTCGGAGTAATATTGTTTAAAGTATTTTTTTTTTTATTGAATAAATTAGCTTTTGTTGTTTAATTAATCTGTAAACCATATTGATTTCAGACAAAAACGGTGGCCTCCAGAGTGTACTCATAAACAGCTACTTCTGAGAGTGGCCTACGATGGGTGGCAGCTGATATCTTTATTATTTCAAAAACATTATATTAAAAATTTAACAATACTTTACTGTTTATAATAAAATCTACAGTCTTGTGCATATCAAAAGCAAATATAAAAGGCATTGACAATTATACCCTGCAACTTTTCCGTTTTTTATAAAAATAATTGTGTGATTTTTTTTTATTCATTAAAAAACACATTGTTAAAAGCTAATTCAAAATGTTTTATAACTTCAGAATTTTAAATTTGTTTATAAAAAATAAAGTACAAAGTAGAAATTATACTGTGCATAACTAAATTAACTTTAACTAAAAAAATCTATATATATTGAAAATTGAGGTCATATAGTTAATATTTGGTAGAATAACCTTTATTTTGAATAACCACAACACATCTGCGTGGCATTGAAGCTATAAGGTTATCAGTAATAGTTTGTGGTATGCTTCGCCACTGCTTTGTCAGTGCCTCAACTAGTGCAGCATTATTAGAAAACTTTTGCCCACAGTCTCGTCGCTTAAGGATTCCGATTAAATTTTCTATTGGGTTCAGATCAGGCAATTGGGCTGGCCAATCCAATACCTGAATTTCTTTTGCACAAATCCACTCCTTAAGGACCTTTGCGGTGTGCTTAGGATCGTTGTTATGCTGAATAACCATGTAGTGGGCATTTCTCGCTCAGCAAAGGGCAACATGACTGTCTCTAAAATCTCTTTATAAATAAATCGGTCCATTGTTTGGGTAATTTCATGAACTGGACCCTGTCCAAATCCAGAAAAACAAGCCCATATCATGGCCGAGCCTCCTCCATGCTTAACTGTGACCTGACATTTTTGAGGTTTAAGGCGCTCACCTTTTCTTCGACGTACTGTGGCCATGCCATCGCTGATAAAAAGATTCAATTTGGACTCGTCACTAAAAAGGACTGTCTTACATTGGTCAACAGACCAATTCAAGTGAGTTCTTGCAAAATTTAATCTGGCATATAAAAATTTTATAAAAAAGCCAAAGAGATTATGTTTTAAAAGAAAACCTTCGTTCTATGTGTTTTTTTGTAAGTAATGGCTTTTTCGCTGGTCTGTAATTTCTTAAGTCAACTTCCATAGCACGTCGGCGAATAGGTCTCGAACCCACGTTTAAGTTAAGTTGATTAACAACAGGCTGAGATGATAAAAAAGAATCGTTTCGAAAAGCTAGTATTATTTGTCGGTCCTCTCTCTCTCTGTGTTGTTTTACGCTTCGGACCACCCAAGTGAAGGGTTTTTACAGTTTTTCAGTCTCAAACTTTTTTATAGGACGTGAAATTATTGATTTGTTTATTTTGTACTTTTTTGATACAGAAATTTGTGATGCTCCTACTTTATACACATCAATTATTTTCTGTTTAAAGACCTCTGGGTATTTATTACGCCCTATAACGTTTTGGTAATTTTAAATTTCTTCTTCACACAAAGAATTATTTGCAAATTACTCTTTTTAGTCTAACTCAGTATTAACTAAGCAAAAAATTTAATATGTAACCCACATTTACCGTTAATTGGAGCACAGACTATTTGGCTCAAGTAAGTTGCTTTTGTTATGCACAGACAAAAATTGCTCTTTCCATATACTACTCTCCGGGGCGCCGCGATTTGAAAGTGTTTTCTGGTTGAAAACAACAAAAACAAATGTTTGACCGAACAAAAAATCGATTACTCAACTAGTTATCGATTTTTCAGTATTTTTTTTTGCTAAAAGATATTAAAAAAAAAACATCAATTTCTTTGCCATTATCCTATGGATCTAAAAGAATGGTACCTATGTCATTTGAAAGATAATTAAATTATCTTTTCAATGATATACAATACTTATATCATTGCAAGCGTATTTGTTCAAAACTATATCATATTTGAAATTTGTAATTAAAAAACCGTTATTTTCTACTATATTTGCATTATTAAGGTGCTTAAATTATATTTTATTTTTAAAGCTTACAATTTAACCTTTCAGTTGATATATTAATGTATATTTATATATATATGCTCTTTCGATTTACACTATGTTGCATAAAATTAATTGCATTTGCTATTGCATTGTCCAAAACTGATCAACTAAAAATTTCAAATTTTTTTCGCTGGCTAGAAAATCCTAATCATTCATATAAATATTGCAGCTATAATGTTGCCTCAAGAACAGTATTTTATTGTAATGGTGATATAAGAAAATATGGAATAAGAATAGAAAACAACTAAGGTAAATATGCTTGAATTAACAACTTTCCGTACAAGGGAAAATCATTTTATCATAAAAAAACACATCAAAAATTAAATAAATCATATGTTTTATATACCAAACCAAAGATAAATTTTCAGGCTTCAATAATTAACTTCTCATAATCCATAGTAATAAGGGTAGTTTTTGAGAAAATACCGGTTTTATATAAACAAATATTTTACTTTTGCAATTTAAAATTAATATAAAAGCTTTATGCATTACCTTTTAAATAACACCTTAATCAGCAATATGGGTTATACACTTAGGGCTAATTTTTCAGTGCGAGCTTAAACTCTAGTCAAATTAAACAGAGGTTAACTCACCACAATTGGACGTTTAAACTCGGTTTAGGCAAAAAAAAAACACGTTATATGATAATTTAAGTCAATTTAACTCCAAAGAATGCTAAAATATCTAGTTAAACCGAGTTTAAACGTCCAATTTTGGTGAGTTAACCCCAGTTTAATTTGACTAGAGTTTATGCTCGCACTGAAAAATTGGCCCTTAGAAAAATATAGATAGTTTTCTTAAAACATCTTAAAAAAATAAAAGTTTTCTTAAAAAATCGATAACTTGAAAACAAATCGATTAATCGACTTTTCCTTCTGCCATTCTAATTTCTTGTTAAAGACCTTCCTGAATCCATTGTCAAATTGCGGCGCCCCCGGAAATCGTAATCTCCCCTAGTATGTAAGTACTCGTATAGTTAAAGTTTTATGTTCTTTAAGAAAGCATTTCAGCTGCCACCACGGTGTAAGAAATAGAGGTGTTTGTGAGTTTGACACTTCTCTCTCAAAATGATAAAATTATGTTTCCCCGCTCTTGTCAAAAACAGCTGATGGTGAATTGCAATGAAAACAAATTTTCATTCAAGGCGGCACCTTCCAGAGCACGTTTCTGATAAAATGGCCAAAACATCCAATGACGAACTTGGCAAATCGGCGAAGACAACTGCAATAACATTTTGTCAACACAACACGGCACACTTAATTGAATTGAATATTTATTTATACTTAATTCGCACAATAAACTATAAAAACTATAGCCCATCATCTAGCAACTCAAACAAATAACACAATTTGACAACTATCAACAGTTCCGCTCTTTCGCTCACAATTTTTTGACAGAAGCAAAGAAATTCGTGGTGTTGTGAAAAAATCACTAGCAACTCTATTTCTTACATCATGAGCTGCCACGCATTGCTTATTCGTTTTCTTTTCACATGGTTGTGTTCAGTGTTGCCAAGTTAGCTTTTTAAGAGCTAGATTTAGCTTTATTTTTTGCCATTTAGCTTGAAAATTTGATTTTAGCTTTTAGCTTTATTTTAGCTTTTTTTTAATTTAAACAGATATTAAAAAGTTTAAAAATAAATTTGAACATCCTGACTGATAATCGCTTACATGTTTTATAATGTGTACTAGTTTTTTTACTACTTCATTGCACCCTGTGTGAGTAGAACTTTTTTGAGACCACCCGTATTGAATGCACCACTGCTATTAATTAGTAAATTTTGTATTTAATTTTCTTATCTTGCCATTAAGCAATGCTGAAGTTGAGCGCATTTTTAGTGCTATGAACATAGTTAAAACAAAACATAGAAACAAAATGAAACTACAAATGCTCAATGCACTTCTAATGGTAAGATGTTCACTTAAAAGATTAAAAAAATGCTGTCATGATTTTCAAATTACAGAAGAGTTATAAAAATTTTTTGAAAAGCGTATGTCAGTGTATTCACAGAATGATTCATCTGACGATGAGGAAGTTTTATTCGATATAGTTTTGGATCTATAAATATAGATTTATTAATTTAACCGCTTGTAATTTTATTTTGGTCCTATGTTTTCGTTAATGAATACATTGAAGTTAAAAAATATTTTTATCTCTTGGCTTAAATTATGAAGACCGCTTTAACCGTTCTTGTTTTCTTTTTAATTACATCGTTGGCTTAAGAAAGCGGATGTTTTGTAAAATTTTTCCTTTAAATTAAAAACTTTTACTGCCTTTTTTAAACTTACTTTTATAAAAAAAAGGAAAAGTATTTTTTCAGTAAACTGACAATATTATTCTACATTTATATTATTTATATTAATATATAAATATTATTTTATTATGATTTTTATGTGATTTTTACCAAAGTAATTAAGAACTTGGATTATTTAAAATAATGAATTGTTATTTATGTTTTAGCTAGTCAAAACCATGTGATTTTAAATTTATGTTATTGTTTTGTTTTTATTAAAACGTTTTTGTTTGAGAAAACTGAAATATAAGGTTTTTTAATTTTTAGCTTTTTTTCTACTTGTTATTTTTTAGCTTTTTTTTAGCTTTTTTAATTTATTTTTTAGCTTTTATTAACTTTTTTTTTTTTGCCTTTTAGCTTTTTTTGTAAAAAATTGTTGGCAACACTGGTTGTGTTTCAGTAAACTCTATGTTGCTCTCTTCTCTTTATGCTCAGGAAACACAGCGCAACCAAGACAGGGTTGCCACACAGGAAAAAATTTTTCTACCAAATTTACTAAAAAAATGTACCAATATGAAAAATAATTTACCACATTTTTTTTATGTAAAAGTAAACAATAGACATATATTTTCAAGAAATAAACATAAGTAAGCGTATTCAACACGATAAAAAATATTTTAATATTAAAATCACATTTTTATAATATCAAGTTTAACTATCATCCGGCACGTTAAAGTGCATTCACTTACATTGCTTAGTGTGTTTATACCCAAGCGATTGTGGAAACGTTTTGAAAATTAAAAGCAAATAAAGCTAAACAGGTGACTTTCGGTAAGGTTTAAAAATAATTTATTGTTTATGCACACTTTCTAAGCGACTTGAAAATTTAAGAACCGATTTGAAATTTGATTGTATTAAATCGCTTTGAAATTCTCAACACGGTTTGAAGTTCAGGCGGTTTGAATCAAATCGATTTGAAGCGTCGGTTAAACGTGATATATATGACTTTGCCATTCAAGCCGAATCAAAAATTATTAATTTAATTTTTTTAAATAATTTAAAAGTTTTTGCCTCTTTGAGTATGGGTTTTAAACGCTTATACTAGCAATAACTGATGAAGACAAAAAAAATTTGTTCCAAACAAGAAATGTGCGCCTTTTTCTTAGCTTTCGAATGATGTTCACTAAAATTTAACCACGTGGGCGTAGCGAAAGTAGGGCAGGGGGTCCGTTGCCCTCCTCTAAAATTAGGAAAAATAATTTTTTTAGTATTTTTTCAAAACAGTTATTCTTATAATTAAAAAAAGTATTGAAGGTTTTAATATTTATTAAAGCTTAACCTATTTTTTATTACAAACTTAGGGTTGACAAAATTGCTGTTTAATAAATTGTATATTGAATATTAAATTATTGAAAAGTATATTAAAATCTGGCTGAACAATTCAATAATTGATTTGTCAGCAACACATACGCTCATTGTCATAACAAACATAACTAACAAAACCAAATCAATTCTTTAAATTGAATTTGTGTACTTTTTTGGTTTATGATTGTCTGTATAAATGGATATATGTATAAGAAAGTTTTTCATTTTTTTTATGCAAAAAAAAAATGAATTGATTTTTTGTGGTTAGTTTATGTAACGTTTCTGCAAATTATAAGGTCTATGCTTATTTTCAAATCAATTTGCTCTACAGTCAAGGAAAGAAAATTGAATGTCAATGAAAGCAGAATGGAAAAGGATGATGAGTTGCTTGCAACCGCTTCCGAGCTTTTAATTGCAAAAGAATCTATCTACATCTGCTTCTCATGTTACATGCAATAGTGACAGTTTCTGCGAAAACGTCTTGGGTTTACCGACGTGCCTTAATGAGTATATCCCAGAAATTGAAAATGGGCAAATGCCCTTGGGTTTCTCCTCAAGTCTACGATTTTAAGAAGGACGTTATTAGAGCCAAACTTAAGTCTTGTCACAATTAGCTACAAACCTTTCCGCCGTGGTTAATATTCTCAAACAAAATTAAAAGGTGCACTTTGCTTGTATTGTATCCTCTTTCCACCTAAAAAAAAGCAGCTCACGCATTCATGACCGACCTGCTGTTGATGTCTGGTCACAAGAAATTACTTACTTACTTAGTTGGCGCTACAACCGTATGCCGGTCTTGGCCTCATCTAAGAATTTGCGCCAGCCATTTCTGTCTTTCGCTTGCTGGCGCCAGTTGGAAATTCCAAGCTTCGTCAGGTTGTCCTCTACTTGGTCTTTCCAACGAATATGCGGTCGTCCTCTTCTGCGTTGACCGCCGCTGGGTACCGAATCGAATGTTTTCTTCACTAGAGCATCGTCTTTCATGCGCTGAACATGACCAAGCCAGCGAAGCCGCTCGATTTTAATGCGCTTGACTATGTCGATGTCAGCGTACAGCTCATACAGTTCATCATTCCAACGTATTCGGTACTCGCCATTGACGAAGATTGGTCCGTAGATCTTACGAAGAATCTTTCTCTCGAATGCTCCTAAAGTCTTTTCATCTAAACTGCTCAGCGTCCAGGTTTGTGATGCATAAAGTAGGACGGGCATGATGAGCGATTTATAGAGCAAGATTTTCGTTCGTCGAGAGAGGGCTCTGCTTCTCAATTGCCTACTGAGCCCAAAGAAACACCTGTTGGCAAGAGTTATTCTTCGCTTGATCTCAATGCTAATGTCGTTAGTTGAGTTAATGCTGGATACCAGATAGACGAAGTTCTTCACAACCTCGAATGAGGTATTGTCAACGGTAACGTGGGTTCCAAGACGCTGGGACTGTTTGTTTGTTGACACTAAGTATTTCGTCTTATCTGCATTCACTGCCAGACCCATTCGACTTGACTCTCTTTCTAATCTGGAAAATGCTGCACTGACTTCGCGGGTATTATGGCCAATGATATCTATGTCATCAGCATACGCAAGCAGCATAACACTCTTGTAGAATATTGTGCCACTACGTCTCTGGACAGCAGCCAAACCGTTTTTGTTTAATCGCGTTTAATTTAATATCGTTTCGAATTAAATTTTATATTTTTCTCAATAAAGACAACATTTTAAAATAATAGTTTCATATATTATATTTTTTGATTGTGAAAAATAGAGATTTCGAACAGATTGGGTTTATTTTTAATTTGGACCAATTTTTTTTTAAAAAGCTATAACATTTTTATTAATACTGGTAGAATTTCAGAGTGGAGAGTTAAATACTAACGGAGCAATGAGTTTTCAAGTCAAATAGATTGCAAAAGCGGTCTTTGAACTTAGAACACGACATCTTTGACAACGTAATCGGAACGTTTTGTCACGATGTATTTCTCAGGCCGAGGTTACGCTCGCCGGAACCAAGGTCCGTGACAAAAATATAATTTAATTTGTCAGACACCAAAGCAAAACACAAGTTATGTTCCAAACAACAACAATCTTTTATTCACAAAAGCTCTTAATTCTATCTTAAATAAACCCTAGTCTTGATGCAGAAGGCTATGATTAACTTTATTATCTAAAGATTGTACTGGTGGTTCAAACTTACGAATGATTTGATTAAAGAAAGAAATATTAATTAAAAATCATTGCAAAATCTATATAGCAAATTATATTAATTCTAATATGCTTTGTGATTATGGAATTGGTCGCTAATATAGTTCGCTTGAGCGATTCGGCTCTGGCGAAATTCGTTGAATTCGTTATTTAGGAGCTGGATGAGATTCGACTACACCCAGGGGTAGGATAAGGTACTTGACTGATGAGTGAGATTCGAATACGCTCATAGCCAGGTAAGGGTTGAATTCAAGCAGACTCCCGCCAGAGAGTTGTTATTCTACTTCGCTTATTACGCTATATTTGGGGTAGGACGAAAGGATTTAGAGGTGGTTGATGATGAATGAGATTCGACTACACTCACCACCAAGGCACGAGATAAGTATGTAGGATAGGATACGGGGTAGGGTTCGACCACCCCCCGGGGAATTGGAAGTTATTGATGATGCGTGAGATTCGACTACGCTCACCATCAATACACAAAGGAAAGATGGAACTAGGAACCGAGATGAGATTCGACTACACCACGGGGGATAGGAGGAGGCTGATGATGAACGAGATTCGACTACGCTCACCACCAGTTTCACGGGAAGGAAGGGTTAATGCTTTTAGCGATTATTTGTGCTCCGATGTTTATTAGCACTGATTTTATACTTTTAACGCGTGTTCTTAGGACCAATTCCTGTTCACGCAGCTGAACCACTCTAGTATGCACTGATTATGTGTAAACGATATTATAACCTAACTATTGATTGATATTATATTTATTTTAAATAAAATAAAATACTAAATAACTCTAATGATACGTGATACCGGTCTCCTCTTTATGGTTACGTATGTAGTAGCTCCTCTGCTGCGGTCGCTGTGTGGACTGCGCTGCTAAGGTGATGCAGCTGGCCTCTCTGCCGACGTCACTTCCTACGTCGCTGTCGGCCTCTCTGCCGACGTCTCTGTCGACGTCTCTGTTGGCGGTGGCTGTGCTGCTGCGACTACGCGGCCGTATGGCGTCTCTGTGGACGCTGGCTGTGCGATGGGTCAACGCTGTCGACGTCGCCGTACTCCCTGGCGACTGTTCGACCTGTAGAACAACGCTCGACGCCGGGCGACGTTACTGATGTCGCTGTCGAGTACCGCTGGCGCACGGTGATAGTTTGCTGTCTACGTTGACGTAGGTCCCACGATGACTGCTCCCGTCGAACGGACTTGCGAAACGTTTGATCACTGCCCAACTTGGCTGTTCACGTTACCGAATAAAAGTCGCGCTACTTCTGTTTAGAGATGATTTTAGAATAGAACTTAACTCCGCGATGGCTCACACGAGACTGATCATGATGTAAGGTTTTTCCCTTTGAGGTAGCTTCTTATGCCCTGTTTAGGTAAAACAAACGATGCGTCTATTTCACGAAAGCATCGTCCAACAGGCGGCAATCAGCTGTTTTCGATCCATGTATGAAGAATGTCAGACACAAACGAACACAGCTGACTCAGTAACGAATGAAGACGTAACCTCAGTATAAAGTTGGGTCTTTGTAAGCAAAAAAATCCGAACGAGACGTCACAATTTGACGAGAGCAAAATTATTATCGTTC
Source organism: Dichetophora obliterata (assembly GCA_963920525.1). Taxonomy (NCBI): domain Eukaryota; kingdom Metazoa; phylum Arthropoda; class Insecta; order Diptera; family Sciomyzidae; genus Dichetophora; species Dichetophora obliterata. Next base: position 155,122,824 of record OY986436.1, on the reverse strand, counting down.
TGAAAATGGAAGATGCTATTAACAGATTTGGAGCTAGTAAAGCAAAAGCAGATGAAAAATGGAACGCCCATCTGCTAAAGTAAACTTCTACGGTCCTCCTCAAAGAAGTACACACAATCTATTTAAGAACAGAAGCTATCACAATCAATTAAAAAACAGTTTCATTTCTACTAAAAGTCAACAATTCAATAGCCAAAACAGCTGATGCAAATGTATTGCCACCTATTAAAAAATGCTAGTAATATGTATACAATTTTCAAGATTTTTGTCAGTTTTACGCTAAATGCTGAACTTTTACAATCTGGCAATAATGTTTTTGACAAGTACTGACGTTGGAGTATTTCAAAAACGTAAGCAACGTAATGTTGGACGACGACGCAAGAAAAAATTACAAAGACCCAATTTAGGACGATCACGTCGGAAAACGAACGAAGCTTGTCACGAAGGCTTCGTTTTACCTAAACAGGGCATTAGTCTCTTGATGTTCTTTCTGTGTGTGCGTTATATAGCTCTTATATATTTTCATATGGTGTGACTCCAAGAATGATAGAATACAAAGATTGCGCCGAAGACAAGAAAATGAGTACAACAAAATTGTCGTTCTGCGCATGTACGTCATAATATCAACGCTGTTTTGGAGAGCGTTCACTTTGCATACGATTTCTACACAGAAATGAAAATTGCATACATTTTAGTTTGTATAATTTAAATAAAAGAAGTAAGAAGCAATTTATTGGAACGAGAAGAAGGTAAATTTATTAAGTACTTCTTTGCAAACATAATTTTTACAATTATTTTATTACAGCCAGTAAGCAGCTTAGTCAAAAAAAATTTTTCTGAGAAACCAACTTCAGTGAGCATTATTTTTCGACTTGGATTTTATAATAATGTTTATTAGGAGTTTAATTGATGTAGTTTTAACATTACCAGATATTTTATTTCCATTATTTACCTGTGAATGGAAAGGACAAATAATTTATAGTTCCAAGTTTTTAAATAATGGTACAAATTTTGTTTAGTTAATATATTTTTGTATTTTTGTTTTCGTTTGCGTGCGTTTTCTACAATTTCTTGGTTTAATTTTTGTATTTATTGCAAACATCAGGTTTCTGAAAAATATTTGTTTGCTACTGTTACTACAATTAGCAGCTGCACACTTAATTTTTTAAATATTAAGTTAAAAACTCGCAAATATACTTCGATATATCCACAATTAAATAAAACACAACCGATCGCAGTACGTTTCTCAAAGAAATATAATATTGTGACGTAGTCAACTGAACAGCTGGTTGTCAAACTCAATTAGCAGAAGTAACGGACCTGCGCAAAGCGTAATCTCTTATTCTATCATTCTTGGTGTGACTCGAGGTATGAGCATTGTTGTTGCCATCACGCCATTCTCCCGTTCTGGCTAGTCTTTTGTGAAGACACTGCTGCTTGCAATAACTAGCTCGTGCCAGAGCCGTTGTCCCATAGCTGCTATCGGCTCGTGACCATGAAAATAAAATAAGACAATATGTTATTAATGCAATAACTAAAAGGTTGCCCAGTAGGGAAAAGACTACCTATTATCATGAACCATCATTAAATAAAACTATTATTATATTGTAGTTATATTTCAATAACTTTATTATTATAACTTATTATACTTAACCTACGTACATACCTAAATACTATTATGTAATTAACTCAAATATATAAAATATATATTTGTTTATAAATAATTATATTACGTTTGAGTAATAAAATTATAGATTTTCGGGTGTGTAGGCCGAATGACGATGATTATCATCGTTGGGTGGGGTGGCCTCGCATTGCCCGGCCCACCGGCCCTTAGGCCTCACCTTCTTTCCCTACCCCGGTGTCGTAAGCACGTCTGCAGTGCCGACAACCTTCTTAGAGTGCAAAGCTACTCCTTGGCTTCCCCTAGAGCCTCTATGGGAATAACTGCTTGTTGCTGTTTGCTCTAATGGGTGATTCTATTCTTCTGTGGCTGGCTCCGCCTAGTGAAGACCCCCGGTCACCGCTGCTTGGCATCCCAGCCGGAAATGGAATTAAAAATGAATGATCGCTGAAAAAGAAGAGAGTTATGGCGTTAGCATGTAGACCTGAAATTCGCAGAATTTTGGGTTCTAACAGTTTTTAGAAATAAACAATGAACCGATAATTTAAAAACAAGTATAGTACATCACGCTGCGGTACTCTTCGCACATGTAAGTTGCGATTGAAAATTTATTGCATCGTACATATTAATTTCTCCACTATCAAATTATACCGGTAATAAGATAAATATTTTGGCTTTTATTTTTAACAAAATAAAAATGAAATCTAAATTAAAAAATCCAATTTGCTGGAAGTCTTTATTTTCGCAATCAAAAAACAATATGAATTAATTTTAGTGAACAGGTAAGAAAAAGGCGCACATTACTTGTTTGGGACATATTTTTTTATCTTCGTCAGTTATTGCAGTATAAGGGATTAAAAAAAGATAATGTTTTACAAACGTAAAAAGTTTTCGAAAATCCCTTTTTTATATTGAAATAAAAAATACGTATCAAATATTTTTGCCTAATGAACCATAAAAAAGTTTTATGGAAAAAAGAAATGTTGGTAGCAAATATTGTTTAGATTGGTAGATATTGTTAAGATATTGTTTATATATATACATAAATCTTTTTTAAAAATCTTGAAGTTATTTAAAAAAATTTGTTTGTACAAAAAAATTTACCAAAACGATAAAGAATTTACCATTTTACCAAACCAAAAATGTTATACCAAAAATGGTAATATTTTACCAAAATGGCAACCGTTAACCAAGGTTACGTTATAAGATTGTGGCACTTGAGAGAAATTCCATTTTCCGCCTTTGCTAAAACTGTCATCTGTGCTTTTCTTTGTTCTACGCATTCATTTTGACAACTTTTCTAGATTTATTTTCATCCATTTTGACAGTTCGAAAGAGCTCGCTCTCAAGTGCCACAACCTTATAAATGAGCCTTGAGCATGATTAAATTATTACAGGTTGTCCATTCGTTTGACAACACCCGTAAATTTGTAAAAAAAAATATATTCTCTCTCAAATATAAATGACAACCAGGGTTTTGTGGTCTTCTATAAAAAAAAAGTTATGTTTCAGTGTTTTGTTGTGTATTTTTTTTAAAGTAGTTATTCTATATTTTGCTGTTAACAGCAAAAAAAAATAGTGTGCATTGCGTTTATAATAATTATTGTTTTGATAATTATTATTGAAAATTGTTTTCAAATTTTGTTGCGAGCCGTTTTTTTTTTCAATTTATTATAAATCGCGACTATTAAGTTGTAATTATCCAAATAAACTTCAACGTGCGGTATTGGCAAAACAGTTTATTTTGGTGATGAAATTCAAAAATATAATGTGCCAGTATATCCAATAAGCCGTCAGCGGTGTGAATAGATTTGCAAAACAAAATATTGAAAATAGTTTTTTAAAACTCATTAAAATTTTCTATTAAAACAAACAAGCAGTGCAGAACGTAGTAAAAAAAGCAGCAGTGAAATGTATCCTTGGGTATTTAGTACTGCGAAAAAGTTACTTTGATGGCATTAAAAAATTACTCTTTTGCTCTCCTCTTCAATTTTACGGGTGTATATCTTCATTCTTGTGAGTAAACGTCAAATGAATGGACAACCTATAGTAATTGATAGCCGATACACATTGACTGCGACTAGCGACGAACGCCAATTGTCAAAAAATAGAACGCATGTTTTCTTATGAAGCTGTATTTTTTGAAGACGGCACGACAAAGAGAGAACACGACCACAATTGTTGCTGCCGCAGACTTCAATCTATTTCTAATTTTATAGACGACAAGAGCGAACGTAGCAGAGTTTGTTTATGTTTTGTATGAAATACTGATTGTCGCTGTTGCGTTCATTATAATCAAGTCGTCGAGAATACTGCGACATTTCTCTCTGACGGCAAGTTTTCGTTTTGTCGGTGGACGACTGTTGCAGTCAATGTGTATCGGCTATGAATCATGGCCTTGAGCGCAGCAAAAAAAAAACAGATGAGCCTTGAGCAAAGCGAAAAGTGCTCTCTACAAGAGCTCTACGGAGCTCTAAGACAAAACAAAATAAAAGAATACATTTTTTATTTCTTTGACATGCATGTCAGAAGAACTAATAAAAAAAATCGTTAGTGGCGAAGCACACTGCGTTGTCCCATAGACAAAAATCAAAATTTTTTATGACTCGAAACCTAACAATATTGATATCAATCGACAGGAAATTGCATAGATTAGACAAAATAAAATATTTAGGTGGAAAGACTCAGTTCTGGGGAAAGCCTACGATGTGACACTTCAAAGTTGAGATATTAAAAAAATGTCTTGTTTAACCCTAAACACCCTGTAGTTGCCATATGGCAACGCAAGCACAAACACCTAAAATGTGCTTATTTTAGTTTAAACCATTTTCTATTTGCGTTAACAGGTCATTCTGAAAATTTAAAAAAAAATTTACTCAGGGTGATTCGGGTTAATTTGTAGTGGGCTCTATTAAGCAAATAAGTGTCAAAAATTTGTGTTTTGATTAAACTGAGCCAAGAAAAATTTTTTATTATAAAGAATATTTGACTAAATATATAAAATTAAAATAATTTTAAAAAAATATAAAATTTTATATACATTTTTGTGATTTTAATACATGATATTATGAAATGAAAAATTTGGTAAAGACATTGACAAATTTCGAATGGAATAAAAAACAAACTCTATAAAATTAAGTGTCGTTTTTTTAATCTACCAATATGGATACTGTAAAACCAGGAACTGCAAACAACTGTTGATACTTCAATCTAAGAATAGTTTGTTTCTTAAATGTTAGAAATGAAAAATGTACATACAAAATCAAGTAAAAAATTAATATAGGTCCAAAAGAGGTACCCCTAGGATCTAACTGATCTCAACTATTTTCAGTTCACATCTATAACTCTATTTGAGTTATCTGGCAAATTTTTGTTAAGATCGGCAAATGCACCTCCCATACAAAATCAAGTAAAAAATTAATATAAATCCAAGGGAGGTACCCCTAGAGTCTAACCGATTTCGACCATTTTTAAAATTTTTCTTAATTGGCTTAAACTAACCAAGCATACTAAATAGCATTATCATAGGAGCACTCCTTCTGTTTTTGTCCAACTTTTGTGTGGGATCAACGCACTGTGCGAAGCCGCGGACAACAGTGGCGTGCAAGTATTTATATATAAACACAGTTAACACACTATTGCCTACAGTAACTATAACACTATTTCAATTTTAATTTCATAATTTTATTATAATTATAACGCCTTAATATTTAGAGATAAAAAACCAACAACTGCTCTCTTAATTTTTGTAAAAATAACGCATTACAAAAATAAAAAAAAAAAGCATTATCATCCATTTAAATAACTTTTGTTCGAGTACACTTTAAACTTTATATATTAGTCGTGCAGTCATTTTTTTAAGTGTTCCTTGGAAAATAATGATTTTATGTTCACTGTGTATATATATTATTTAAAAAAGGAATATTCTGCACATATAAGCTATTTTAAAAACATCTACATAAGGTTGAAAAACGTTACTTCCTGATAACCGTGAGCAAAATTTTTCGTTGAAATAAACCACACAACCGTGTGAGTTTACGCTTCGAGCATTATTACCACCAAATTTTCGTGGCAATAATGCACAGTCATGTGCATATTCAGCTGAGAAATGTGCGAGCATTATTTCCTCCAATTGTGAATGGCAATATTGCACACAGTCATGTGAATTAACGCCGCTGTAAATTCTACCTAATTCTTTGTGATAATAATTTACATGGCTGTGTGGATAATAGCCGATACACATTGACTGCAACAGTCGTCCACCGACAAAACGAAAACTTGCCGTCAGAGAGAAATGTCGCAGTATTCTCGACGACTTGATTATAATGAACGCAACAGCGACAATCTGTATTTCATACAAAACATAAACAAACTCTGCTATGTTCGCTCTTCTCGTCTATTAAATTAGAAATAGATTGAAGTCTGCGGCAGCAACAATTGTGGTCGTGTTCTCTCTTTGTCGTGCCGTCTGCAAAAAATACATCTTCATAAAAAAACATGCGTTCTATTTTTTGACAATTGGCGTTCGTCGCCAGTCGCAGTCAGTGTGTATCGGCTATAAGTGCCACAGTCGTTCCAATGATCCATGTCGTTCCATAGAATAAATCGAAGCAAAGCACAGTGGACCATACAAGTTAGATGCAACAAATTATTTTATGATTTCAAACGATAGAGGATGTCAAACCATGCATAAAATTTACCGGAAGTGGGGGGTCTATTTGTACCCCCTGGGGAGTTATGGGCTAATTTTATGTGTTTCCAGAGATTGTTTCACTAAAAATGCTCTTGCAACGAAATTTTTTTTAAGTGAATTTTTATGCAAAGACTTTTAAAAAAGATAATTTCGTGACCTTTCCCACGATATGCTACACTACTAGAGTGTCACAAATAGAAGTATTTGGTTCTTAAACTAGAAAATTTTGTAAAAATACACTATTTTTTAGTTTAAAGTGAATTGTGCGAGAAGGGTGTGACAGAGGGTTCAAAGAAGGACGGGGTGATTAAAAAAAAATGTATATTTGCATTCAAACTTATTTGCATTACAATAAAATACTGAAGAATGGCGTAGTAGCTGTATTAATGCACAGCAGAATACGTAAAACTACACAAACTAAGGGGTAAGAGTCGAAAACTCCTTGAAGCGGAAGGTTGCCAAAAGTTGCAAAATCTAAAAATGTTCGAAATATTAAGTTAATATTATAAACTTTAAGAAATTGTCAATAGCAAATACAAGAACATACATGAAGGTATAAAATTCCACCTGGAGTGTGACAAAAATAACCGTTTTTGGTAATTCGAGCGTATCCTCAAACAAAAACATATTAATTATTTATAAAATAATTTTTGGTGTACTAAGAATTTCATAAACATACATTGGCGTTTGCAAAAAATGGTCTACCGTTTCCCCCTAAAAATCTTCGTTTAGGAGTTATGCCATTAAAAAAAAATAGAAAATCGTGATGTAGGGAAGCGAAAAGGTAAATTTTCCTATACAAATTTTTATAACTTTGGTACCATAATAATTTTTTTACTAAAATTATTGTACTATTTCTGCAAACACAAATTTTTGCCTTAACAAAGTCATTATTTACTAATGGTTGTACCAAAAAGAACATTATAGTTGAAATCATAACATCATTGAAATCGTCAACATACTATGATTGCCTTAACTATTAGTTGCAACAAATATGTTGTTGTTTTGTCAATCATGATAAATGTGAATATTATTATAGAGACAAACACTTTCATTGTTGGCAAACGAAGCGAACATAACCAAAAATCGAAAGAATTTATTGTGTCTGAACAGTTTGCAGTAAAAAAACTTTTACTTCATTCAGACACAATAAGTTTTATCGATTCCTGGCTATGTGCCGTTTTGTTTGTGAACTGTTCAATTATTGTATTTTGTTTTAAATCACCTTATCCTAAAAACAGAACGCAGAAAAGTTAAATTTTCGACTTTAATTGTAGCAAACATATTTCTATATAAAGTAAATAAATTTCGCAATTCTGACCATATTTTGTTTATCACAAATATTGCTATTTTTGTGACAATGCACTTAATGTACTATGTTTATGAATGGAATTAGTCAGGCGAGCGGTATTAGCGGCTGTGGCTTACTGGTAGTGTGCGTGGCTCGTAAGCGAAAAAGCCGCGGTTCAAACCCCAGCTCGGACAAAAAATTTTATCAAACAGATTTTTCAATTGAATTAATATTTCTGTTCAGCCCAGACAATAGCAAACCTCTGGAGATATCTTAATTAATAACTATGGAAATTATAAATTTAATCAATTATTATCAATAATATTCTGGATCTAAAAATAAATTCATAATATAGTTGTTGCAATCATTCTATTTTCGACCCAACAAGAGAATAATGGTTGTTTCAATAATATTTTGGTTCCTACAAAAAAGTTCCTTTTCTAAATATGGTTGTTGTAATCATTTTATCATGATCAAAGAAAATATTATATGTTTAAGAACATGTTAGCAACAATCATAATCCGAATCATACTATGATCCTCTTAAAACATGGTTGTTGCAATTATGTTTTTTTTTTGCGTGCATGCTCTGATCGATTTGAATATCTGTTAATACTTAGGTACATATGTCTTTATATCAGTGCTATCAAAAACTCTGAGAGATTCTTAGGGGCTCTATCGTTAGAAGTGAAAATATCATTTGCACGTTGAACATACCATGTGCCGCCTTGCGCGCTTTGAACTTGACGTATGAACCTGCCATGCCTATTATAAACTCACTTAGTCCCTCGTTATGCTGGCGGTCATGGGCTCGACACGGACATGCATTGTTGTTGTTTCAATGTTAATTTAAAATTTGAGAGAGGGAGAAAGCGAGATATAAATTTTAACAACCGCGGTCACCAAATGATTCGACAAAAATATGAAATCATGGGGTCAAAACAGTGTTGCGTTGTGAAATTATTCACAACATTTGTGTTTAGGCACGAAAAAAGTATACTTTCAGCACGAAATGTATGAAAGCACTAAAGAAAGCCTGCTAAATAGCAACAGTTATCGATTGAAAAAGTACTAAGAGTAGCTAAAAGTGTACTGGTGTTTAGGGATCATATGACCACCAGCATAGCATACTTTCGTCACAGAGCTCATTCAACGAAAATTGAGTATAAAAATTGACGTGACCAGGGATCATATGACGACCAGCATAACGAGGTTTCTTCAATAAGAAGATGTAAGAAATTTGAAAACTTTCAACGCATACTCTCGACAGTGACAGAGATTCAAAGAAAAAGACTTAAACTTGCCGAACCTGTGCGTAGAGCACGGCCGTCAATAGTCCGTGAAGATATCATTGTAATCATTGTAGAATAATTGCTTTGACGTTATTATCAATGAGTTGAAAGCACGCTTTAATTAAAATAGCGATATTTTGATTGCGGTATCTTTAATTATATTCACTCAGAACTGAGAAAAAATCGCAGAAATCTGAGATTTAATGAAGCCAAAAATCGAAAAGTTCAACTTTTTTGATCTCTTCTTAATATTATATCGAGAGCTTATATTCAATATGACCTATCTATATTTTCCACAAAAACTCGGTTTTTATTTCATCTACACAATTTTTCGGATATATTCAAGAAAATTGTAAAAAATTTGCATTAGATTACTATGGCAGGTCAAAATAGTGAAAGATAATGCATTGAAAAGCATAGGAATAGATTATACATTATCAGCGGAAAAAGATATTGGACAAATAACAGTTCATTTTATAATCGAATGAAATTATCGTAAAATATCAATGACATTAATGCAGATTCAAACGATAACTCGACAATGGGCCTTATCTTCAGAAAGAAGAGAAATTATGGATATAGGTCTAATAAAAGGAGAAACAACGCAACTAAGCACATGAGGAGTAGCTTGGGTTTTTCCAAAAAAAAAATTGTAAACTATTTCCAAGAATTGAAGTCTGTAATTAAATCATATCACTATTTTTATGATAATATTTAAATAATGTAAGCGATTCAATTAATAGACCAATATAATTTTTCACTATTATTTTGATATCTTTCTCTTGTTTTTGTAAATATTGTTACGAAGAATTTTTTCTTAAAATTTGAATAAAATCTTCAATGAACTCACAAAAATCTTAATTTTCCAATTGAATAAAAAGACCTATCTGCTAATTTGAACAAAGAAACAACCTATCTACACATAAACGAAAAGTATGAGGTTTCATAAAATTGATTTTGCCTGTAGATAGAAGCTTGTTATCCTTTTAATGCAATATTCAGTTACTTTGATTGGTGAATATTTATACACTGAAAGATTTAAACGGTTTTTTAGCTCTCCTGAAAAAAGGTTTTTGTTTAGATAGGTCATATCAAATATAAGCTCTTGATATGTGTTATGAAACTTTAATAAAAACAAGTAAAATAAATGAAAAATGTACATGTTTATATGTCGACACTTTTTATTGTAAATTTTTTGATTCTTGTGCATGCGCAGACTTTGGGTTTTAGATACGGCTCTGTTTATTTTTATTTTACGGAGTGATGTGCCACTCAATATCCTAAATCCCGTACAAACATTCCGTACACTCAAACTCGAGTTACATATTTAAATCCCTCTTAATAGGCCAAATCCCTCTTAATAGGCCACTGCGCGACGGGGAAAAATGCAATATTATAAAGAAAAATATATCCAGAAGCCCGTAGCCGCACGGAGAGAATTCGGTGCAGGTATTATTCCCTATGTTCATAGCGCACATTTATCGACTATGAGCAACTGACCAGAGATGATGTCTCTCATAAATGCGGAGCAAGAGAAAATCATTATATAAGTTAAATATATTACCTCTTAGTTTAGTTTTTAAAAAAGCATTAGAGCGAACTCTGATGTCTTCACTTTGTGTATTTAATTCTGAATATAGACTAAATTATAGAATGTACTTAAGTTAACTGTTTACCTAAAGCTGCACTAGTGTCCTGATGCTGCTTTTGTTGTTGTTGTTGTTGTTGTTGTTGTTGTTGTGGATGTTGTTGTTAGTGTTGTTGTTATTGTCGTTGGTTGCTTTCCTTATTGATTCACCTGCATATTTCGTGATATAGAAAGTGCCAGGCCGAATGTCAGCATAAATAAGTAGAGCGGTCGTTGGTCAAATGTTAAAATATGATAAGTTGTTCATACTGGGTAGATTCACAATGTGCTGGACTGGTTCGTCAACTTTCTCTTTGGCAGGCTTGATTTCTGGAGTATGCTGGATTATATGTTCTTTATTTTTAATACAGAATTTAAAAATTACTAAACAACTTATTAACATAACAAATATAACGAATAGTAATGATCTGTTTACTTTTGAATCTGTTTTTAATAATTTAATATTATTAGTATTGTTTATGTGAAGTTGATTAAGCATTTCAAGCGATAAATATTTAACTAGATCTTTTTCTAGAGGCGTTGCTTGAGTTATTTGCGGTTTTGTCACTATCCGCTATCCACTTTTTTTTAATGCTTCTATGGCTTCTGAATTTGAAAATATTGTTATATTCTTTGATTTATTTTTCGACTAGGTTAGCGTAACCGAGCCTTCTAATCCTAAGAATGATCTTAGGTCCTTGAGAGTAAATGGTATTGGGAAGTTTCAATTTTTGCAGGATTGGTTCCTATACCTGAAATGATGAAACCTCAAAATTTAACATTTTGTTTGAAGAACTCGCATTTATCGATTTGAACTTTCATATTAGCGGATTTAAGAGTGTCGAAAATTTGTTAGATATCTATTGCGTGTGATTTCTCGTCTTTACTAAAAATCATTATGTCGTCTATATAGACGAAACAGTTTTTCCCAATATGCTCTCTCAAAATATCATTTAATGCCCTTTGAAAAATTGACGGCGCGTTCTTGAGGCCAAACGGAAGTCGCGTGAACTCATACTTTCCGTTATTTATCGAAAAGGCTGTTTTCTCGATACCAAATTCTTTTAAAAGGATTTGATGAAATCCACTTTTCAAGTCAAATACGGTAAAATACTTATTTTTTCCTAATTATGAGAGAACTTTGGTTATATTAGGGATGGGGTAACGGTCGGCGATTGTTACCATAGTACGCTTTCGATAACACAGTGCTACAAAATTGAACTAAGTTGAAATACCTGGGAGATAATGCTATTTCTCTAGTAGGTCTTGTCGAGTTAAAGAATGTTCTGTACTTGGAATTTGCCGGACACCCCCAAAATCTGGACTTACGGTAAAAAACCGATTTTCCCTAACTTTGGCCACTTATTATCCTATAACTTACCTGGCTGTCAACAGACTTTAAAAATTTAACCGGATCCTGAAAGACGATACTGAAACCTTTTCAACGATCTGTATACTGCTTGAGGCAACTTGAGAAAGCTGTGTGGATTTACTCGGCAAATACAAATTTTTTTCAATTTTTTTTTTGGCTTTTTCAACTTTTACGATTTTTCTATATACTAAATTATATAACGGATACACTAGACCTGTATGAATTCATAAATAATATTTATTAATAATTTAAACTCAATTTAGTTTTTAAAAACTGGCCTAAGTTTTTATATAAAATATTTCAAAGTTATAAAGACGTGAAAAACAAAACGTCAAATAAAGAAACAAACCATTTTTACATAAGAAAAGCTCTCATTGCATATTGTTGTAATGTTTACTTCTTCCACTTCTTTTTATTATTTTTTAAATACTCCAATTTTATTAAAGCTTAACTTAAGAGAATGCAAAAAGCATAGAAAGCAAAGAGATTGAGACTGACAAGTGTGTTGGTATATATCTGAGTTGTGATACTTTATATTTTGGGGACGCGCCACGGAGTTACGTATATAGCTCGTCAGCTTTAGTATATTTTGGGCCTAGCCGGCACTTCAAGGGAAATTCATTTGAAAAGTAAAATTGAAAGACTTCTCTTGTCTTAGACTTTAAATTAAATTCTGCTTTATGTGGTTCTTCTTTTTTTCTTATATACTAAAAAAAACAGTATTTTTCTTAAAGTTATTCATGCCAGTATTTTAGACTCCGCCCTTATTTTCACGATGGGTAACCAATCGATCCCGTTAGTCGATCGGTTCCCAGCCACATTCCAATAGCCAACAACAACAATGTTGGCGTTGATAGCCTTGAAAATTCGGCAGGTCAGTTACATTGGAGTAACATAATATATTCGCTGTATTTACTCCAGTGCACTGTTCATATTGTAATTGCATTGCACTAACAACAGCGTTGTTGTTGTTGTGCTTGAGCAGAGAATTAAGTATCCAAACGATACAAGCAACAAGAGGGGATGAAAACAATTCAGCACTTTAGAAGTGTGAATGACATTTGTTACGACATTTTTGATTCTTAGTGCCCGTCATAATTTTTGGGTTTTAAGTTGCATCAAAAATGTTGTTGTATTTTAATTTAATGTTGCACTGTTTTTGTATCGTTTGGTACGGTAATAGTGACTGTGTAAGTACCCCAATCCTCAAGCGAAAATTTCACTTTTGAAGTTAAATTTTTAAGATAAAGGGGAGTTTGTATTAAAGTAGTTTAATTTGTATAATATTACAAAATATTTTAGTTGAAGTTTAATATGCAGTTATTTTATCTTATAAGTATACGGATTCGTACATTCTTTCATTCATTTGTTTTAAGGTTAATTTTTGTAGTAACTAAGAATAATCTTAATATGTATGGTAGTAATTCATATATATTTATATTTATATTATATATATATATTTATGTATTCGTATGTATTTTATGGAACAATTCTCGGATAATATTAGTGGTAAAAAAAAAATATATATAACGTAAAATTTAAATATTTAAATTCAAAAATATAAGTGTTTCTATGTTACATCTAATAATTGATTATTAATTGATAATGGCTTATTTATATTATTTGTTGTTGGAAAGAAATGTATTTACTTTAATAGTACAGATTTCGTGTAATTGTTGAATTTTTTCAACATGTTGTTGTGATACATTTTTAGTTTGTTATTTATTTCTATTATGGAATTGACTCCATTTATCTCTTTAATTACAAATGGTCCTTTGTATGGACTTTGTGATTTTTTTCTTTGTTCTAGTTTTACAAAAACTTGATCTCCTACTTTAAAATTTGAAACGTTTACATTTTTATCATACTGTGTTTTTCTTTTATTCTTTGCAATGTTTATCATGTCTGTAGCTTTGCTTAATGCGGTTTTTAGTCTTATTTTTAGTTCGTTTGAATAATCTTCTAAATTATACCGTGTTGTTGTTTTTTCAATCAAATCGCTTGGTAGGGAAGGTAGTTTTCCGAAAATTAATTCGAAAGGTGTATATTCTGTGTCGACATGTGGACTTGAATTATATGCAAACGTATAATATGGATTCCATTTGTCCCATTCAAAGTCGTCTGCAAATGATAGCAAATATTCATTAAGTGCTCTATGATTTTTCTCTAATGAACCGAATGTCTCATGATGATAGGGGGTCGAAAAATTTGCGAATATTGTCTGATCCGAAGAAATTCTGGGGTTTCATAAACACCAAAAAAAAATCTGATGGATTCCCTTCATCATTTAAGACCTCTGACGGATTTACTGACGATCCTGTCGTAATTTGTGGTCTATTTGCCAATCTCTTTAAAGAGTCATTTTGTTCAGACTCTTTTAATCCTGATGAAGAGTACTTTGAATATATGAACTCTACACCCAGGGTTTCGTTGGATTCTATATCCTTTACTTCAGAGGATATTTTAAAGTATATTGGGTTGATCGATGAGGATTTTAATGCTGGACCTGACGGAATTCCTGCCGCAGTGTTAACACGATGTGGTTCCGTTCTAAGTCAACCACTGTCCATGTTATTCAATAAATCAATTAGCGAAAGTATTTTTCCACTTTTTTGGAAAAAATCTTTTATAGGTCCTATCTATAAAAAAGGTTGTAAGAACGATATAAACAACTACAGGCCTATCGCGAAACTCTCGTCAATTCCAAAACTTTTTGAGCGCCTCGTGTATGATCGTGTGAAAATTCACTGTGGGAAGGTCATGACAACTCGTCAGCATGGATTTGTTACTGGCAGATCCACTGTGTCTAATCTCCTCGATTTTACAACGTTTTGCTTAAATTCATTTTATTCAGGTAACCAGGTCGACTGTATTTACACTGATTTTAGTAAAGCATTTGATAAACTGCCACATAACTTAATTCTATTTAAACTAAAGTTAATGGGTTTTCCACAATTTTTTGTAAGCTGGATTCAATCGTATCTGACGGAGCGATCTTATCAAATACGATTTCGAGGCGTATTGTCAGCTGAATTTATTGCTGAATCAGGTGTTCCTCAAGGTAGCCACCTTGGTCCACTTCTGTTTATTTTAGCCATTAATGATGTAACCCACATCATCAAACACTCTCATCTACTTATCTATGCAGATGACATGAAAATATACAGAACAATAGATGCTAAAGACAATTCAGATCTGCTCCAGTCTGATTTGAAATCCTTTGAAATTTGGTGTTCTAAAAACAATATGTTTCTAAATCCAGATAAATGCCAAACTATGACCTTTTCGCGAAAAAGGAATAATTTAATTTTTGATTATACGATAAAAGATACGGCTTTAAATCGTGTAGATTCTGTCAAAGATCTTGGTATATGCATGGATTCTAAGCTATCGTTTAACGTTCATATTGATTACATTTGTAAAAAAGCATCTTCTATGCTCGGGTTTATGAAACGCTGGGCCAAAGAATTTAATAGTATGATCACAACTACAACGCTGTATTATGCAATTGTGCGACCTCACTTAGAGTATGCAAGTCAAGTTTGGTCCCCAAGTTACAATGTACATGTTGAACGTATAGAGAGAATCCAAAAACGTTTTGTTCGGTTTGCTCTAAGGGGCTTAAGTGCAACTGATACTTTAAACCTTCCTCCTTATGAGGATCGTTTAAAACTTTTAAAAATGCAATCTTTGAATGAGAGAAGGAAGTCTGCAGATATCGTCTATTTACACCAACTCATAACTGGTGTATTCGATTCACCAGAACTTCTAACTCTTATAAATTTTAACACTAACCGTAGAAGCAGTAGAAATGCTAACAATTTAATTTACTTACCTTTTAGTAGAACAAATTATATGGCTACTGCTCCTTTACATCGCATGAGTACCTTTGTTAACAACTGTAGCTTTTTTGATGTTAACTTATCGAAAGGTCAACTCAAAAGTAGATTGAAAACTAATGTATGATTAGATCTATGTAAACGCATGGTTAGTTGTTATGTCTTGTGTTGTCCCTGAGCCCAACCCATATTATGGTGGGTAAATTTTTCTCACTTTGGATTGTTTTGGACCGCTCTTATCGATATCATTGGGGCTATTCACGGTTTGAGCGTACTTTTAACAAATCGTATTTATAGCATTTGTTATTGTTTGAATTGTGAGCACCTCGCCATGTGACTGTCGTATAAAAAGACTGTGCAACTCTATGATGTATGTGATTATGCGGCAGTAGACAGAGCATAAAAATACGAGGTACAAAAAACACCTCCAAGGGCTGCTTTTATTTACGAGTGCCTGCGTATTTGCATTTGTATGCAAAACAACAGCAAAGCAAAATGCGCTTTCGTAAATTGGCGTACAAATAGCGGATCGAACAAATGGCAGACCAGCGTATTCGAACTGTGAATGGCCTTATTGAGATGTTTTGATGTTATTTGGGCTGGTTCTTAAGATGATCCAATGCGGAGAAAGTGCGAAAAAGCTGTAGTAGCTGAACTCTATTGTTATTGCATGTAATTTAACCTTCAGTAACTCACATATGTTTTTAAGAAGTTCATTTGTGAATTCTGTTCCGCGATCTGATTTTAGATACTTAAATAAACCGAATTTAAGTATAAGTTGTTCTACCAAAGTTTGTGCAATTGTTTTTGCATCCTTGGTTTCTATAGGATGAGCAATAACGAATTTTGTTAGTTGACATTGCATTGTCAGCACGTAGCGGTATCCGTTTGAAATCTTAAGTGGACCGACAGTGTCGATTTCCACTGTTTCGAAACTTGTGGTTGGAGTGTCCGTTATTTTCATCTTTTCTTTTGTGTGCCGAATCTGTTTATTTCGTGTGCATTTTTCACATGTGTTTACATGTTGTTTAATCATTTGTCTCATGTTTTTCCACGAGTAACGTTGTTTTAACTTAAGTATTGTTTTTTTGATTCCTAAGTGTCCTCCCTGGGGTGAATTGTGGAATTCTTTTATTAATTCTTTTTGCATTGTTTTGTTTTTTATGTTTCGTGGGGTCTCGTATATTAGTATTTTAAGTGATTTTTTATATTTATTCTCTCTTTTATGCTGCAGCTTATTGAATTTTTTCTTAAATGTTTGTTTATCGATTATTTCAAACATGGCATCTTTTGCCTCTAGCGCTAGTTCTTTTATATTTTCTTTATACATTTCAGATGATAGTTTCTCCAATGTCGAATCTAGATTCGTTGGATTATCACCACATCGTACTAGTACGAAATCATCTTTATTGTCGACAATTATATTTTTCCTCAAATTATTTTTGTTTATTTCAAATTTTAAGCGTTTTATGTTCTTGACGTCAGATATCGATAAGCATTCCCATATGAAAAGTTGATCATGCTCTTCTGAAATCATGCATCTCTCTTTTATAATTATATTCGCTTCATTTTCTTCATTTTGTTTAATTTTATCATTTTCTTTCATTTTCATACCCCTTGTTAAAATCAATGCTATCTTTATTTTTTTATCCTCTTTTGAGGGAATCATTTTTTTAATGTTGCTGAATCTATTTTTATACGCGATAGAGCGTCAGCGTTAGTATTAACTTTTCCTTTTTTGAATATTATTTCGAAATCATAGTCCGAAAGATCCAATCTTATCCTTGTCATTTTTGATGATGGGTTTTTATGGCTGAATAGTGACACTAATGGTCTGTGGTCTGTAACTACAATGAACTTTCTACCATATAAGTATGGCTTGAAGAAATTTATGCCCCAATGAATAGCTAATAATTCCTTTTCTATCACGGGTTTGTTCAAATCGTGTTTTTGAAGTGTTTTACTCGCAAACGAAATAGGAAGGTCGTTACCTATTTCTCCTTGTGATAAGATAGCACCTGAAGCAAAGTTTGAGGCGCCAGTTGTTACAATAAAAGATTTTGAAAAATCCGGATATTGTAACACTGGAGGTTCAATTAATTTTTGTTTTAGTGTGTCAAAAGCTTGTTGGCATTGTTCCGTCCATTTAAATGCTTGTGATTTCTTTAATAGGTTGTTTAGGCATTGCGCGATACTAGCAAAATCTTTGATGAATCGTCTGTAATAATTGCAAAAAGCTACAAAACGTCGTACTTCGTCCGCATTTGTCGGAGTCGGATAATATTTTATTGTGTCATGTTTTGATGGGTCAGTCTTGATTTCATGTTGTGTAATTAAGTGTCCAAGGTAAACTACTTCTGGTCTCAAGAATTAGCATTTTGCTGCATTCAATTTTAAATTGTATTTAGATAGTCGTTCAAAAACTTTAATTAGATTGTTGTTGTGGTGTTGTAGACTACAACCAAAAACTATTATGTCATCGACATAAAGAAATGCTTCTGAGCTTAAACCAGTTAATGCAAGCGTGAGCATGCGTTGAAAACTATTAGAGGATATTTTCAATCCGAAAGGTAGTCGTTTGAATTGATAGTGTTCATCATTTGTGGAGAAAGCTGTTAGTGGTCTGGACTTTTTATCTAAAGGTATTTGGTGAAAACTGCTTGTCATGTCGAGTGTGGAGAAGTATTTTGCTCGACCAAGTTTGTCTAAAACATCTTCTATTCTTGTCAGTGGGAATTTGTCGTTAATTAATTTGTCGTTTAATCTTCTGAAATCTACCACTAGTCGCTATTTTTTTGTGTCATCTTCTGACTTTTTAGGTACTAGCAATAGCGGTGCATTGTAAGGGCTTATTGAGTTTTCAATGATGTCATTTTTTAATAATTCTTGTACTTGCTTATGGATTTCTTCATTATGGGCGTGAGGTAGTCTGTAATTTTTTATGTAGGTAGGTGTTGTGTCATTTGTAGTTAATGTCTGTGTATAAAAGTTGTTTATTGCTAGTTTTTCGTCTTCTAGATGGAAAATGTGTTGGAAATCCCTAAAAATGTCTGTTAAAGGGTGATTAGTGTCTACCTGTAGTTCTTGGGCTAGTTTTTTGAAGCGTGTTTGTTAAATGTGTTAGTATGATTGAATTGAATGTAGTTAGAAAGTGGTTCTGTTTTTGGTGTTAATTTGGTTAGTTTAACTTCGGCGTTTGTTGTGTTCAAAAGTTTTACGTGACATTTACCGGTCGCTGGTATTATTGTGTTCGCTAAAAATACACCGGGTTGTATTTCATCGTTAAGAATTACACTATCCACTTTTAAATTTAATGAAATGGGATGTATAATTTCTGTTCTTGGTGGTATACGTATTGTGTCATACACGTGTTTATTAAAGTGTAACGGTGTCACGATGTCTATGTCTTCTATTGCTATCGTCAATGTTTGTGTCTCGTAGTCAATTTTGCATGCGCTTTTAGATAAAAAATCTCTGCCTAATATTCCATCGGTTTGTATCGGAAAATTGTCTTCAACTGCGTGGAAATTGTGCAAAAGTGTTTTATGTTGAAAATCTAATGTTAAAGTGATTTTGCCTAGAGTGGTTATTTGTTCATTTGTTATTCCCGTGAGTTTGCATCTAGTGTCCATCTTCAAGTCTGCTTCAATGTTGTTTAATTTGCAGATAGATATATCTGCTCCTGTGTCGATAAGAAAAGTAAGTGGTTTTTTGGAGTTTTTGCTATGATATAGTTTGTTTAGATATCCGATAGGTTATATATCCTTAATTTTGCTGTCCCGGATGATCTTCCTCGACATCCGAGCGCTCTTCGTTTCCCTGATTTTTAGCTTCAAAAGCGAACATTCTTCTGTTATCACGCTGGTTTGTGTTGTTGTAATTCTGTCTTCTATTCATATTTGAATTACGGTGTGCATTCGCATTGTTATTATTCTGTGCATATCTATGTGCATTATTATTGTTATTATTTCGTGAGTTTCTATATGTGTTATTATTATTTTGTGCATATCTGTATGCATTACTGTTTCTTCTATAGTTATTGTTTAAAATTTGATTTCTATTGAAACTTTTGTTTCTTTGACCTTGGTTTCTTGAATTATTGTTGTTATTTTGACATCCGTTGTAGTTGTATCTTGTGTTTTTGTTCTGAGTGTTGTTGCGTTGATTGCTGTAGTTATTATTCTGGAAATACAATAATTGGTTGTTTGTTTTGTTATTATTTTCTAGCTCGAGTGCTAGGTTTGTTGCATCTGTTAATGACTTTGGTTGGGCAGCAAATATTGTGTTCTTTAGGTCATCATTTAAACCATTTTTAAATATGTTTAAAGCATAAGTTTCATTCATCTTGATGATTACGGATTGTTGCGTTGCATCACCTGTTAGTTCTGAAATTTGTATGTGTTTATTTATGATGATTTGAGTTTAACAGCTTGTGAAGTGTAGCCCCTGTTAATGGACTTTTTTATATTTGCTCTTATTTGTTTCAATTGTTTATATATTTTAAGTAGAGTTCTCATGGAGTATGAAGTGTGGCATACGTAAGCGATTGATTGAACTAAACTGGATTTTGCAAACGGTTAGTGTGTTTTAGAACATATTGTTTGCAGTAGTTATTTAATTTGTAACCGATGTAAAATAAAATTAGGTTTACTGCAAGTGTTATCAAAGCTGTTGTGCTTATGGTAGAAAATTCTTTCTTTGATATAGAAGAACCTAAATTGTTTTCTATATTTTCATTTATCGTTATGTAATCTTTGATTTTGTTGTCAAGCATTGTGACGTTGTAAACTAGTTGACTGAAATTTGGGATCATAGAAATAGTAAAAAAAAGAATATATCAGACAATATGTAATGGTTTTTTTTTTTGTTTATATGTTTTATGTTGTCAGTAGTATCTTAAATACATTATGAATATTTATAAAAAAAATAAATGTTTTTTTAAAAAAAACAAAATTTTATTAGTATTTTGAAAATAGCAGGTGCTTCAGTTTTGGGTTGTCTGTATTTTTCCTGTCTTTTGTGTATGTTGGATTCTTGTAGATAAAATTGTGGAGTGTTTCTGCTTTTTGTAATCTGTCGTTGGCGTCGTCTAATATTTTTTGGTGTGAGTTATGGTGGTATTCTATGTGTTGTACTGATGCTTCACAAGCAAAACAGATTGTTGTAGTTGAGTTTGTTGTTGAAGATTGCATTCTAAATAATTTTGTTTTTGATTTTGTGTTTCAGATCTTTTATTTTGCTTTTTTGTTGTCCTTTCACGATTACTATGAGTCTGTATAGTTCGTGGAACTCTGCTTTCTGGCGGACGTACCTGCCCTTTCTAGTGTGTTTCCTTTTTCCCTGTTGGGGCTTAGGTTTTGGTTGTTGCTGTTTTGATTGTTGACGTTGCTTATATTCTTCTATTGTGAGCTTCTTTGGTCCAGGTATGGGTGTCGGAATATATAATGGAGCCTCGTCTGTGTTTGGCAAAGTTGCCGCTGTTTCTGAATTTTTGACTTCTGTTTGAAACTGTTGTATTTTTTTTAGTAAATCATCGAATTTTTTATGCAATTCCTCGTTCATCGCTCATGAAAAGAAAATGTATTGATTGCTTAGTATTCAGAAAATTCGTCCTAGTTATTGAAGGTCCAGGGAAGCGGCAGGATCGCCATGTGTTGGTATATATCTGAGTTGTGATACTTTATATTTTGGGGACGTGCCACGGAGTTACGTATATAGCTCGTCAGCTTTAGTATATTTTGGGCCTAGCCGGCACTTCAAGGGAAATTCATTTGAAAAGTAAAATTGAAAGACTTCTCTTGTCTTAGACTTTAAATTAAATTCAGCTTTATTTGGTTCTTCTTTTTTCTTATATACTAAAAAAAACAGTATTTTTCTTAATGTTATTCATGCCAGTATTTTAGACTCCGCTCTTATTTTCACGATGGGTTACCAATCGATCCCGTTAGTCGATCGGTTCCCAGCCACATTCCAATAGCCAACAACAACAATGTTGGCGTTGATAGCCTTGAAAATTCGGCAGGTCAGTTGCATTGGAGTAACATAATATATTCGCTGTATTTACTAAAGTGCACTGCTCATATTGTAATTGCATTGCACTAACAACAGCGTTGTTGTTGTTGTGCTTGAGCAGAGAATTAAGTATCCAAACGATACAAGCAGCAAGAGGGGATGAAAACAATTCAGCACTTTAGAAGTGTGAATGACATTTGTTACGACATTTTTGATTCTTAGTGCCCGTCATAATTTTTGGGTTTTTAGTTGCATCAAAAATGTTGTTGGATTTTAATTTAATGTTGCACTGTTTTTGTATCGTTTGGTACGGTAATAGTGACTGTGTAAGTACACTACACTACACAAGGTAGTAGCGTAGACTAGCTTTTTTCTCACGAGCGGCGATGGGTAGTTGTCAAAATTAGCTGTTTATGCAATTAATCAAAGAAAAGTGAAAAAATAAGCGACGAATTAAGCATAGCTAGTCAACCGCAACAAACTTAAAACATTTCAATCAACTTCGCGAATAAATTAAATGAATCAAAGATAAGTTAAAAATAAGCACATAGCTAGTCAACAGCAGCAAACTACAACATTCTTTAGCTGTTTTTGACAACTACCAATCGCCAAAAAACTGTCACGGCTACCTTATCAAATAATTATACCATGGTTAGAATTGCAACCACAATATGCAATGAGAGCTTAAGTTATGTCAGGAATATTTAATTTTGTTTCTTCATTTGACGTTTTGTTTCTCACAGCTTTATCACTTTGAAAACCATTTCATATAAATAAAATTCAAAGTTTTCATCAATAGCTCAGTCAATTACTAGCCGATTTTTAAGAACTAAGTTGCGTCGTAATTGTTAATAGACGTGTTTGCTTAGTACATTAACAGAAAGTATGGTGTGTATATAAAATAGTGTGTACAAAAATCGTGAAAGTTAAAAAAAATAAAAAAAAATTGAAAAAAATTCAGTTTGCCGGACAAATACACATAGATTTATCAAGTTTTAATGAAAAATATGTATATCATTGAAAAGGTCTAAGTTTTTCTTCTGTAATCCGGAAGAAACTGATAATCGGTGCAACATTGGCTAAGTTACAGCCTTATAAATGCGCAAAGGTACAAGAAACGGTTTTTAACGGTAAATCAAGATTTTGGGGGTGTTTGGCGAATTTCTGGTATGAAGTCTTCTAATACTCATCAAGACCAACAAGAAAAATGGTAACACTTCCCAGGTATTTGTTACTGGATCACTACTCGAAGCGTCCTGTTTTTTTAGGACAACCCAAATTGGTGAATTCCATATTTCAATAAATTTTTGATTTGCTCTTCTACTTCTGCTTTGAGTGAAGAAGGATATGGGTAATTTTTTTTCAAAATAGTTTTGTTGTAAGCTTTTGTTGTATATGTTAGCTTTTCATCTGGGTCTGAAAATAATTCTTTTTTTTTCTAACTAAGAGGCTCATCAATTGTTTTGGGTGGTGTTCATATGTTCTGTTCGTATATTTATTGCGTTAACATTTTGTGTTTCTTGATTCGAATTTTAATTGAGTTTTTAATGATCATATAATCTTGTTTCGTATGAATGATTGCTTCGAATTCTTGAAGGCTGTTATTGCCTAGGATAGCGTGAAACAAAACTAATGATTTTAGGGTGAAAAATTTAAATTTAAGGTCTTGAATATTGAAAAGATTGATAAATGTTTGGTGTGTTATTGCAATGGGTCCTCCAACAGAGTTTCCTGAAAATGATTGTTCGTTAGAAATTGGTTTATTTACAAACTCTGATCCGGTATCAATAAGTATTTTTAAAATTTTTCCGCTCTTCGTCTTGCATTCGAAGAATGATAGCGAAGAGCTTTTTATTCTAAAAAAATTTATGTCTGTGTAGTCTGTTATTTCGGAATCTTCTAAGCTGGCGGAAAGATCACATGTTTCCTGTTCGAGGCTTTCATATGCGTATTGATATTGTTCCTGACTTATGTAATTTTGTTCTTCTGTTTTCACATAGTAATTTCTCTGCATTTTCTGTGGATTATGGGATGGTTGGGTGCGTTCTGAAAACGGTTGGGGACTTTTGCCTGTGAAGTCATTTACTCGTGGTCTGTTCATATAAATAATGCCTCGTCAACGAAGACTTACGTCAACATCCTACGGTTCTGGTTTATGTTGCAGTTTTGGATAGGTAGGACAGGTGGTGGATTTTATTGACTTTGGTGATAATTGTTTCGATAATTTTGTTGTGGTTTCCTAAGTGGTGGAATGGGAGGGTTGTTGTAGCTTCGTCTTATAGTATTTTGGTTATTCAATGCGTAGTTAGAGCGGAAATTTCGGTTTTCTAGCTTTAGACATAAATAAAGGGCTTGGGGAAGATCTATTTATCACAATATGTTGCAGTGAGGAGATTCGAAGTCGACGGATTCGAAGTTCATATCCATGCATCCTATTTTGTTAAGAATAAGTGAAAGATGAGAGTAAAACTGTTGGTAGAATTCTTGAATGGTCATATTATTCTGGACTAAAGACGACATTCGGTACTCTAAGGTACTAATATCACGTTTATCTACATAGTGCATAGTTAGGCACTTTGAAATGGCTTTCCAATGGTTTATTATAGGACTCAAGCGCGGCATCTGCGTTACCTACAATCTTATTGAGTATGACATTTAACTTTTTTCCAAGACTTAAATTCTCCTGGTGTACCGGAAAAATCACGAGGATTGGTATTTTCTCAAGATCGGCTAGATTGTTTAGATGTCCGGGGTCAATGTCTGTAACGTTAGAGTAACTTGCGTTTGGATTCATTGCTGCTTGAAACATATTTCCTTGTGTCCGAAAAACATGCGCGACTATTCCTGTCGTTACAGTCGTAAGTTCGTCCATTGAGATTGTGTTAATGGAAGCCGATATGGAAGAATATAGCTGAATATAGTTGCGAAATATAAATATTTGTAAGAATGGACCGACAGTCAGCGTATTAGTTGTTAACTTAAACTTATGAGAAACTTGTGTAAGATTAATTACCAAAGAGTTCATAATAATGCTATTCAATGAACGACGTATATAAACTGAAAACTTAAAGCTATAAGTTTACGCAACTTCCTCATTCTCACCAGCAGGAGAAACTTTACTTTCAATATCATTCATCTTCGCTGCTATTAACTTTTTGAATAGCCTATCCACACTTCTCGCTCATATTTTAACTTTTTTTAAAAAATTATATCAACAATTCTGATTTATAGCTTCACTTTATATTTTCCACTTTCTTGCTTTAACACTTGTTAAGATAATTTTTTTCTGTGCATTTAATTTCAACTCTCTAGTGATGTGAGTTTCAATAGTTTTTGAAGTAGATAGATAATTCCACTTTTTTCAACATATTTCATAGCGAGAGCAAAGCACTTATCAAAAGCACTATTCACAGCCAGAATGAACTGCTTTTTACTTGCGTTTTAACAAAGTGCTTTTAAATTTCCGATAGGGTGGCGTATGAAGTGTTGCTAAAGTGTTCATGGATCATGCGCAATTGAAGTGAATAAAAATTTTCAAAAAAAATTAAAGATTTTTGTTTTTTATTACAAAAGCTATTTATTTCTGTACATACAATAAAAATTTCATATAAACTATAACCTTAATACTTAACCTAGGCTGTAGCCCAAATTTTTCTCATTTTTTTTTTACTGCTTCATTGTCTCACAAAGTTTCTGTGTTGTTTTCTTTGTGTTCTTTGTTATAAGCACTTGGCACCAATTTATGATAACCGCTTATAAATTGTAAACGTTTTTAAGAGCAATTCGTTCATAATAAATGCAATTTCGTTGATTATGGAAATTGCATATTGATTATAATCAGCTTGATCATGACTTGTGAGCACAGAATTTTCTCCGTGCGGTGATGAACAAACTAGGATTTAAAATCAATAAGCAGCGGCCGAAGACATCCTACTGAAAAGACAATTATTACCTTATTTCATAAAACGTACGCAATCACCTTACTTGGGGTTTTTATGTCTGACAATTCCATTTGCATATGAATAAAAAAAGCCCTCTCTCTCACTGAAATGTTCCTTTAAAATATATTGCCAGACAAAAAAATTTAACGCAAGTGACTGCGTTCGTTTTACAAAATAACACCATTGTATTCAGAAGTGCTGTAGACAGTTCCTAAACAATGGCCAAAGAAATCTGTAAGATTTATTCCATGAAACAGCATGGATCATTTCAAAAACGTGACAGTAATGCACTCAGTCATGTGAATTATCAACACCAAAAAATAGGTGGCACTAGTTCACACGACCATATAAACAGTGGTAATAATTTATAGTGGCAATACTGCACATTTTGTGAGATGTATGCACATTACTGCTACTAATTTATTGTGGCATTAATTCACATGACTGTGCTTTATTGTTTCAATAAATTGAAGGCAGTTATGCTCGGAAATTTTACAGTTGCACATGCACGATAAATTGGTGGCAATAATGCACTTCGCGTTAATTCATATTATGCCACGAAAATTTGTTGAAAATAATGCGAGTGGCGTTCAATCACAGCTCAAATGTAAATTATTGTCACAAACTTGCTGATGACATAATGCACAGCGCCAAAATAATCATGGTGTTGATCATTGCCCCACTTCACAAGTCCAACGCGAAAATAATTGATTTAAGACAGAAAACAAGAAAGAATATTTAATTGTACTCTACTTAAGGTATAGT
This sequence comes from Dichetophora obliterata, assembly GCA_963920525.1. Taxonomy (NCBI): domain Eukaryota; kingdom Metazoa; phylum Arthropoda; class Insecta; order Diptera; family Sciomyzidae; genus Dichetophora; species Dichetophora obliterata. Next base: position 155,096,369 of record OY986436.1, on the reverse strand, counting down.
ATGTCCACTCAAAAGTAAAAACTCAATTTTTTCTGAGAGCATTAATTAGGTAGATATTCATAATTTTTCAAATATATTATTTTATTATTCAAAACTATAAACACAACTTTTTTTTCTGTTATAGACGGTTCATTTTGTAGAGGGCAGGAAAGCATAGTCCCACAAAATGAAGGGTTCCTTGACTGATGGTTAATCTCCGAACGAGCAAGTTTGCTGTGAAAAAATCGAACGGAATGATAGAGATAAAGTCTTCCCCATCGGCATTAACACAGATGTTTAAAATCAAAACTGAAAAATTCTTTTTTCCAACATTGCAGCTAAAAATTTTTTTAAATTTTTATAGTAGATGGGCTCGAATAAAAAAGAAACACACCTTATCAAGATTGAATGAGTAAAAATAGAAAGTAATTTAAAAAAAAAAAACCATTTCGAGAAACAGGTATTTAAAATTTTTGTGTTTCGTTATTTCTTCTTATACTAATACTGGTTTTGAGATACATAGTTAAGACTTTTTGAAAATTGGACAAGTGGACATACCTTTGTGAGTTTTCAAGGAGGTACACCTTCATTAATTCGCAGTCGAAAATCAACAGCTATAAATTCTAGTTTTTAATCCAGAACTATAGAAATTGTATGTATCGATATGCATCGTATCTTAACTCATAAATAACACATAACTAAATTTAAAATAAAAACTGTTATATTATATGTCAGCAGCTAAAACGTCTGGCGTCTCAAGAAACGAAATAATATAATCTTTACAAAATTTACCCAAAATTGCAATAAAATTATTATGATAGCGCCCAGAGTATTAAATAACCGATTCCTTAGTATCGGTTCACCGGAAAAATAAAATATATTCAGAATAATGTTATGTGTATATGTATATATATATATATATATTATAACAATGTTTAATTTTCCTATAAATGACTTTATGTATCAAATATTTTTTTTTTAATTATTCCTAGTTTGCACATTTAGTGTTTATAAATATATTTACATCCATGTAGATTTATTATACATATAATTAATTTTAATGGGTTATATTAAAAAAGCCCCATCGTTATGAAGAAATCTGAAATCGGTGATATTATTAAGTAAAATCTTGTTATAATTCCAATTAATTAAATCTTAAAAATATACACCTTATATAAAGACACACCAAAATCGTTTTATTTGTTTATCCTGCATCCACATCTACCTACCTTAAAAGTGACTATATGAAAACAAAAATTAAAGTTTTACTTGATATTCAAATCATAAAATTTTAAATATTTAAAAATTTTAAATCCATGGCAGAATAATCAGGTAGGGCCGACTCGGAGAGGAATGAAGTCGAAAGCAGAGAAAAGCGAGCTAGTTGTCAAAATCAGCTTTTCATCTCGAGTTTCTTTATGTTCATGTTTTGCAGTTGATTTTTGGGTAGACTTGTATTTTTGCTTTTTTGCAAATTGAACACTTCCTCGGCATTTTATAGTTTTATTTACACTGTTTTTATAATATTTTCACTCAAATTAACACAAATTTAACACACGTGTCCGCACTATTTACAATTTGAAAACATAATATTCTTATTTCATTTGACGTTTTTACAAACTTCGTCATTTTGACAACTGGGGAAACTGGGGGCGATGGAACAATGTAACATGTCTGACTGTCTCAACCTGGCGAGGCCAGCATAATCTTTGTGAAATCGCCTCAAGTCGACTCAAACCTCCACGTGGTGTTTCCTGGGCAACGTCAAAACTGACAACCGTTAGTTTGGCGGCTAATCTGAGCGGCGGGCCTCCCTAGGCTTAAAATAGGTTGTGCGTTGGGTTTGAAGCCCACCCGTAAAAACCAATTTCAATGAAAACAAATAAGAAAAGAAGAAAAATGATCCCCAAATCTGATGACGACTACCGCAAACGAAAAACTGATAATGATTTACGGATATGCACCTGGAATGTCCGAACCCTTAATTGGGAAGGTGCATCTATCCAACTGACTGATGTCTTGGAAAGATACAAAGCTGATATCACTGCTATCCAAGAAATGCGATGAAAGGGACAGGGTTGCATTCGGCATGCACCCTGTGATATCTACTACAGCGGCCATGCGGAGAAGCACGAGTTTGGATGCGGATTTGTAGTTGGCAAGAGACTACGGCCCCACGTCCTGCGATTCACACCTGTGAACGAACGACTTGCTATAATCCGCATCAAGGTTAGATTTTTCAATATAAGCCTAATATGTGCGCACGCTCCGACAGAAGACAACGACGATGAGATCAAGGAAATTTTCTACGAGCGCCTTGAAAATGCTTACGAGCGCTGCCCCCGTCACGACGTAAAAATCGTGCTTGGTGACTTCAACGCTAAGGTGGGCAAGGAAAATATTTTTGGTCCAACAGTCGGAAAGTTCAGCCTCCACGACAACACCTCCGATAACGGAATGAGGCTGATTGACTTCGCTGCAGCACGAAACATGGTCGTAAGTAGCACTAGATTCAAGCATCTCAATATTCATAAAGCCACCTGGATGTCCCCTGATCAAAAAACAAAAAATCAAATTGATCACGTTTTGATCGACGGAAGGCACTCTTCCAGTGTATTGGATGTACGCACGATCCGTGGTGCAAACATTGACTCGGATCACTATCTTGTTGCAGCTAAGATCCGTACACGTCTGTGCGCAGCTAAGAATACACGCAACCCTACCCAGAGAAAGCTAGACGTCGACAAGCTGCAATCGAAACAGACAGCCGATGCTTTCGCCACTCGACTCTCACTCCTGCTTCAAAGCACTCCTCCAATCGATGATATATGCGCGCAGTGGACACACATTTCCAACTCCATGCGTGCGGCTGCTGAAGAGGTGATTGGCTACCAACGCCCTCGCCGAAACCAGTGGTACGACCAGGAGTGTCGCGACGCCACTGCAGAGAAAGACGCCGCCTACAAAGCCATCCTGCAGTCGGTTGTAACGCGCGCTGCTAAGGAGCGGTACAAAGAAAAGAGGAGGGAAGAGAGACATATTTTCAGGCGGAAAAAAAGAGAGGCAGAAAAGCGCGAGCAGGAGAAGATTGAGATGTATGGTGACAGGAATGAGGCCCGAAAATTTTTCGAAAAAATAAGACGCCTTGCCGATGGTTTTAAAACCGGGGTCTCTTCCTGCAAGGATGAAAACGGGAATCTAGTGACAGATGTCCAGAGTACACTGACGTTATGGAGGGAACACTTCTCTAAGCTTCTAAATGGCGACGCTGACAACAATCCCGCCAATAGAGATGATATTCCGGAAACCCCAATTGCGGATGACAGCGTCGAGGTTCCGCTGCCTGACTATGATGAAGTTCTGACAGCTATAGCTCGGCTTAAAAATAACAAAGCCGCGGGAGCTGATGGCTTACCTGCTGAGCTGTTTAAGAACGGAGGCGAAGCTCTACTTAAATGCATTCACGAGCTTCTATGCAGAATATGGTCGGAAGGATGCATTCCGAACGATTGGAATCTCAGTGTGCTCTGCCCAATCCACAAGAAAGGCGATCCCACTATCTGTGCCAATTACCGTGGGATAAGCCTTCTTAATATCGCATATAAGGTCCTGTCGAGCGTTTTATGTGAAAGATTGAAGCCCATTGTAAACGAACTGATCGGACCTTATCAGTGTGGCTTCAGACCAGGAAAGTCCACCATCGACCAGATTTTCACGATACGACAAATCTTGGAGAAGACTCAAGAAAAACAAGTCGACACCCACCATCTTTTTGTCGACTACAACGCCGCCTTCGACAGCCCAATAAGGAAGCACCTGTACTCCACCATGTCTGAATTTGGTATTCCTGCAAAACTAATACGACTTTGCAGGATGACACTGAGCAACACCAGCAGCGCAGTTAAAATCGGGAAGGACCTCTCCCCACGATTTATTGCCAAACGAGGTTTCAGACAAGGTGATTCCTTATCGTGCGACTTTTTCAACCTAATGATGGAAAAGATCATCCGAGCTGCTGATCTGAGACGTAGTGGCACAATATTCTACAAGAGTGTTATGCTGCTTGCGTATGCTGATGACATCGATATCATTGGCCATAATACGCGCGAAGTCAGTGCAGCATTTTCCAGATTAGAAAGAGAGTCATGTCGAATGGGTCTGTCAGTGAATGCAGATGAGACGAAATACTTAGTGTCAACAAGCAAACAGTCCCAGCGTCTTGGAACCCACGTTACCGTTGACAATACCTCATTCGAGGTTGTGAAGAACTTCGTTTATCTGGGATCCAGCATTAATTCAACCAACGACATCAGCATTGAGATCAAACGAAGAATAACTCTTGCCAAAAGGTGTTACTTTGGGCTCAGTAGGCAATTGAGAAGCAGAGCCCTCTCTCGACGAACGAAAATCACGCTCTACAAATCGCTCATCATGCCCGTCCTACTTTATGCATCACAAACCTGGACGCTGAGCAGTTTAGATGAAAAGAATTTAGGAGCATTCGAGAGAAAGATTCTTCGTAAGATCTACGGACCAAACTGCGTCAATGGCGAGTACCGAATACGGTGGAATGATGAACTGTATGAGCTTTACGCTGACATCGACATAGTCAAGCGCATTAAAATCGAGCGGCTTCGCTGGCTTGGTCATGTTCAGCGCATGAAAGACGATGCTCCAGTGAAGAAAACATTCGATTCGGTACCCAGCGGCGGTCAACGCAGAAGAGGACGACCGCATCTTCGTTGAAAAGACCAAGTAGAGGACAACCTGACGAAGCTTGGAATTTCCAACTGGCGCCAGCAAGCGAAAGACAGAAATGGCTGGCGCAAATTCTTAGATGAGGCCAAGACCGACATACGGTTGTAGCGCCAACTAAGTAAGTAAAGTAGTCATTTTGACAACTGCTCAACCTTTTCATTTTAAACTCTTCGCTGACGCGTGAGGGCTTAAACGAGCCGGCCCTACCTGCAGTGTTGTAAACATTGACGATTTTTTGGCACTTATTATGATGTGAAGATTTTCTTTCCTTTTTATGCAAAAAACTCGTTTTTTTACTATAAAAAATTTCATTTAAGCAAGAGATTCAAGTTCAGATTAAAATTTTATTTCAGTTTTTTATTGCAGTTATTTATTTTACTGAAAAATTAAGCACTATTTCCAATTTTGATATAAAATTACCTTGAGGTAAAATAGTACCTTGAAATCAAATTCTAGTCAGAGTTTGATATAAATTTCAAACTAAATTGCATCTTATCATTTTTATCTCTATTTATACCTCTATTTAATTTTATATTATTATATAGTATTACTGAATGAATTTTTAAATATGATATATAATTTGTTATTTAAACCTATGCATACTTAAATATAAAAATATGCTTTTGAGGAAAAATTTATTGTATTGTAGCACTGATTTGTAGTGAATGACAATATTGAGGATTTTCATACAGTGAAAATGACGATTTTTTTATTTTTTTCTCATCTCATCCCTGCCTACCTGGTCATTCTGCCATGATTTAAATCAAAAAAGTGACGTCATCAAAGTAATACAACATTCAAAACATAAAATACAACTAAATACATTCGAAACTACAACACGAAGTGGGAGTATTTCATCTTCGGCCGAGTCGAAGATAATTCCTCACTAGCATGATACAATCAGCAAAAGGTTGCGACCATCGGATGACAAACAAAAGAAAAAAAATAGAGAGCGTGTATCATACACATTGGCTGCACTCAAAGGAGTCAACAGTTGTGAACTTTTATGATAGCGATACCTTAGTGAGCGATGTTTTACTCTGAATGTTTTGTTACTCTAAACTTTAGAAAAGTTGTGAGTTATTTTATTTAATTGTTATTATTATGTTATTATATAAATCATGTAATTGCAAAGGTTTCTAACTCAAATTTTGACAAAACAGTTACTAACTGTTCACTCCGCTGAATGCAGCCAATGTGTGTGACACACGCTCTCCATTTTTTTTTATGACATTCGATGTATACTGTACCGTACAGTAAATTTTACTGTTTTTACAGTAAAATTACTAAAATTTGTCCAATTGGCAAAAAAAATTAAAAGTAAAAAAAATTTTACTTTTAAAAAAAAATAAAACGTAAGTATTCATAAAAAATATTTATTTATGCTTACAAAAGCAAAAACATTTCAATAAAGTTTATAAGTTAAGTAAAAAAAACAATAACAAAAAATTAATCAACGTATTAAAACAAATTATAATTTAAAAAGTTACATATTAGGTTTGTTACATGGTGTAAGAAATCAAGGTGCAAGTGGCGTCGACGTCGTTTGCTAAAGCTGTCAAACTTGTGAATGAGTGAAAGAGACAGAAAAGTTGATTTTGTATGGTTTGACAACTTAAGTATTGGATTTTTACAACAGAAGTTAAAATTCGCTGTCACCTTGCTTTCTTACACAATGGGCTTGTAACATACATAAGTCTTAAAGTCTTAAACATAGTCTTATTATTTCAATCACATGTAGTTTCATTTTCCAGTTTTTATATGGTATACAATTTATGAACATTTTCTTTAGATTTATAAAAAATTTAATTTAAGGATCTATGGTGTTAAAATTATTTGCATTTTCTGGCGTTGTTTGATAACACTTTTTATAAGTTGGCACAAAAACATTCAAAATTAACGAAGATATTTTAATGAAGGGATTAGGCCACTCTAGACGCCTGAAAAATATGCATACTTTGAATTTTTTTTCAGAATTACTACGCAATAAATTAAGATTCCAAAAATGGGTTTTCAAAAATTAAGATTCATATCAGTGACTGTATACAATAATTTTTTAAAAGGTTAAATTTCAAAATGGCGGCTGTGCAGCGTTTTTGGGATGACGTCTTCGTTTCTTAAGGGGTCCAGGTGCGAACAAATAACTCCTGTAATTTTTGAGTTACAAATATCCAATGAATTTTTGACGTAGAATGACGTCTTACAGCGCGGTTTGTATGGGGGTCATTTTCACAAATTTTTTCAAAGTGATATTTGACACTTTGGGGTATACCTACAGCCTTTAATACTCATCGTGCACAGAAAAAAAAGCCAAAATATCAGTTTTAGTGGGAATAAAACGAATATCTAATAAAATAGCAAAATCTAAGAAGATGAAAAATTCATATATTCGTATGAGAAATGCACAAGCTGCTTAGCTGCAGTAGCTGCTTATGCTGTTTTTAAGGTTGTTGTTGTTGTTGTTGTTGTGTTTACTTGTTTGATTCGTTATCACGTCGTTCGTTGTTGTGCTGTTTTTGTTGTTGTTGTTGTTTTTATTAATATGTAAGTTAACACCTCACTTTATAACTCATATAATCCACACGCGCATCCGCTTCAAGTCCAGACGCTGACGCTGCATTTCCCACATTGCAAAATAACGCCGACGCTTTATTGCAAACAATTCCATAGAATTAGACCAACGACCAGACTTAACCTGCAGCGCAGCTATGCCAACATTAAAAGCAGCAGCGAGCAAGAAGCTCTGCTTTAGGTGTTATATTTAAGTTATAAAAATTGTTAGTATAGTTTAAGTTTGGATACCAATAAAGAATGAGCTTTGGCTCAAAAAAATACTTTTTTAATTTATTTTTTTAATAAATTTTTTAATAAATATTTTTTTAATTAAAGGGACCCAGGTCGCGTACGTGTTTCAAAAAGTTTGCTATTAAAAAAGTTAGTTTTTCGTATAAATCAACGCAAAGTGCCTCGTCGTCGAATAGGGAAACCAACGCAGGAAAATCCCTCAAGCAGTGCAGGACCTGGGTTCCAGAACCACATCTGTTAAAAGCTTTATTCAGTGGAAGGAGCAGCTCATACAAGAATATTATTGGCAGGTACCTTAGTCACCGGCGGAGATCGGACAAACGGGATTCTCTTACCGTTCTAATAGTATGAGAGGAACAATGTGGATAGTATTGTAAGTAAATTTAAGATATTTTTAAGAAATTATAAAATATTATTAGTGACAAAAGGTCAAAATTGTGAAAAACCATACATAAAAATATTTTTTTCTTTAAATACTAGAATAGAAATTATAAAAATTAAAATTCCAAAAAACTATCACAAAGTGTAGAACCTTCAAACTAAAATCATATAAAAAAAAGGAAGAAAAAAAAAAGGAATTTAAGATAAAACTAAATAAAAGAAATTCCAAACTTTTAAATCTTGAAATCAAATATTATTAAATAATTTTTGTTTTTAAATCCATTAGCTACCTTATTGACTCTATACTAAAAATACTTTATTCGTTCGTTCAATCCCAATAACCCATACTAGGCATAATGTCGAATCCAAATAATTTGATTAGACCAGCTCAGCTAGCAAGCACTAGTGCTTCGAATACCACTCCTGCTCAGACACAAAACCCTCAAATGACTCAATCCGACATAGAAAACTTGGTATCGTCAATAGTACAAAGAATATTACAAAATAATGAATCGACAGTAAATAGAAATACAGACTTTGACTACGCTACAGACCAAACAATACACCAACGCTATAGTGGACAGCTTAATGACTAAGATAGGATACCAGACGTAGTCCGTAGTTTACGGGAGTTCTCCGGTAATCCAGGAGAATTCAGCTCTTGGAGAAAGAGCGTCGAAAGAATATTGCAGATTTATGAAACCGTCAAAGGCACCCCTCGATATTTTGGCATCCTGAGAGTCATCCGCAATAAAATAGTAGGTAATGCGGACGCAGCTTTAGAATCATATAATACGCCGCTCGATTGGAAAGCGATTTCCAAATGTCTCACTCTACATTATGCTGACAAAAGAGACATCACTACCCTTGAATATCAGCTTACCTCATTAATTCAGGGCAACTAGACCATTCAAAAATTTTATCAACAGGTGTACACTCATCTGTCTCTTATATTAAACAAAATATCGGGACTTGAAATGAGCCGCGAAACACTTAATGTGCTCAGCAAAACCTATAGAGATAAAGCCCTGGACACCTTTATAAGGGGTCTCAAAGGTGACTTACCTAGGCTTTTGGGAATAAAAGAACCCTAAACTTACCCCAAGCTCTACACCTCTGTCTAAAAATGGAAAACTAAGGCTATAGAGCTCAATATGCAAACTGTAGCCAAAACACCAATCGGAGATTTCAACAAACCTTGATAAACAAGTTTTTCATCCTCAACTAGCATATTTACCACAACCCTCTAGGCCAATATATCAACAAAACCAAAATCCAAATAATTTTAAAAATTTCCAACAGCAAAATGGATTTCATAGGTTTCAAGGTTTCCAAAGGCCACCGCAACCAGCCTTTCGCCCTTTTCAGCCAACACCTAAGCCCAGAGTAGAATCAATGGATGTAGATCCCAGCATCCATTCACGTAGAATAAATTATATGAATAGACCAAATGTACCATTTCAATATGCAGGGAAAAGAGAAAATGGCCCACCAAATCAACAACTGGCACCAGCTAACAAAATCCAGAGACAGTTCCACATTGACACAAACAGTATAAACGACCAACAACACTACGAAACCACTATGACTTTAGAAGATCCAAACTACGAGCAATCATTAGCAGAATATGTTCAAGACATACCATTAATACGGAAAATAGCAACAGCTTTGACGACTATGAAGAGACTGTTGACCATACAGACATCCATTTTTTAGGTTAACCAGCTCTTCATTGCCTTATTTCGAGTGCAAAACGGAGAGCGGACGAACTTTAAAAATTCTTATAGATACAGGAAGCAATAAAAATTAAATTCAACCTTCCGTTGTAAAAAACAAATTCTTAACGAACAATCCTTTTACGCCAATTCAGTCGGCGGAAAGATTAAAATCACACACCATACATTCGCGAATCTGTTCGGAAAATCTGATTGCACAGTAAAATTTTTCATTTTACCAACACTCAGGTCTTTCCACGGCATAATCGGAAATGATAGCCTAAAAGAGTTATCAGCTGTAATATATGCCAAAGAAAATATTATGCTAGTAAGAAACACCATCAAGGTGAAGATTAAACAACAGACTTCTCAAGATGTTAATAACATTCAAATAAGAACAGACCATCTCACTATCGAACAAAAATATGCAATACAAAATGTAGTTTCAAATTTTCCTACACTTTTTATAGAACCAAACGAAAAACTGACTTACACGACAACAGTAAAAGCCGAAATCCGAACAAACACAGACACTCCCATTTATTCAAAGTACTATCCATACCCCATATCACTCAAGGACAAAGTTGAAAAACAAGTATCACAACTTCTTAATGACGGAATAATAAGACCTTCAAGATCTCCTTACAATTCACCAGTGTGGATTGTTCCAAAGAAACTTGACGCATCCGGAGAAAAGAAGTACAGACTTGTCATAGACTACCGCAAATTTAATTCAGTAACTATCGCGGATAGATATCCCATTCCAGAAATCAACGATGTTCTTGCCCAACTAGGTAATAACAAATGGTTTTCAGTAATAGATCTTAAAAGCGGATTTCATCAAATCCCACTCAAAGCACGTGATATAGAGAAAACCGCTTTTTCCGTGAATAACGGGAAATTCGAATTCACATGGCTTCCGTTCGGTCTAAAAAATGCGCCGTCTATTTTTCAAAGAACGTTAGACGACATCTTACGCGAATACATCGGTAAAATCTGTTTCGTCTATATTGACGACATTGTGATTTTCGGTAAAGATGAAGCTTTACACATCGAAAATATTGCAAAAGTTTTCAAAACATTAGAAATGCTAATATGAAATGCCAATTGGACAAATGAGAATTCATGAAAACCTAGGTAGAGTTTTTAGGCTTCTTAGTCTCAGCAGACGGAATAAAAACAAATCCAACAAAGGTCGATGCTATTCGAAACTACCCTCTGCCAAAAACTCTCAAAGACCTTCGATCTTTCTTAGGGCTCTCAGGCTACTATCGTCGCTTTATAAAAGATTACGCTCGACTGGCAAAACCCCTAACTTCTCTTTTGAGAGGGGAAGATGGACGCGTGTCCAAACACATGTCGAAAAAAAAAATTAATCAAAATGAATAAAGCGCCATCGAAGCATTTGAAAAACTAAAGAATTCTTTAATGTCAAGAGACGTCATTCTCAGGTATCCTGACTTCACCAAAGAATTTCAACTCACCACTGATGCATCTAAATATGCATTAAGTGCTGTCCTAGCTCAAGACGAGAAACCAATAGTATTCATATCCCGTACGTTATCAAAAGCAGAAGAAAACTACGCCACTAACGAGCGCGAAATGCTCGCAATTATATGAGCACTTAAATCTCTACATAATTACTTATACGGTACTGCAAGGGTTAAGATTTTCACGGATCACCAACCCCTGACGTATGCATTAAGCCACAAAAACAATAACACCAAAATCAAGAGATGGAAAGCAGCACTAGAAGAATATAACTATGAACTAGTTTACAAGCCGGGAAAAATGAACGTGGTTGCAGATGCTCTTTCCAGGCCACCTCAACATTCACAAATAAATTCAACATCAGCTTCAGCTCATAGTGATGAAAGTTCATCACATAATCTTATTCCCGCCGTTGAAGCACCAATAAATGTGTTCAGAAACTAACTCCATATACTAATAGATGAAGAGAATAGTTACTTGAAATAATTGAAAGTAATTTGAAATCCTTTTTCCTACATATCACAAACACATTATAAAACAGGCTGACTACACTGAAGAAAATCTTATTTCAATTTTTAAAAGGTATCCAGATCCGAACTTAATAAATGTCTTTTTACTAACGAAGAAATCATGGGAAAAATTCAGAATTTCTACCCAATACACTTCGCAAAATATAAAATTAGATTTACACAAACACAAGTTAAAGACATAACAACAGAAAGCGAGCAGGACGATATAATAGTTAAAGAGCATATAAGAGCTCATAGGAATAGTCAGGAGAACAAAAACCAAATTATCCAAAGATGCTACTTCCCAAAGATGAAATTAAAAATTGAGAAAATAGCTAGTCAATGCCGAGTTTGTAAGGAACAAAATATGATAGACATCCGAGTAAAATAGAAATTCAGGCAACTCTCATACCAAACAACCCAGGTGATATTATACATATTGATATCTATTCTACCGAAAAAAATTTAGTTCTTGCGGCAGTGGATAAATTCTCTAAGTATGCTCAGGCGAAAATATTAAAATCAAAAGCAATAGAAGATATTAAAGAACCACTCAGGGAATTAATAATAGCATACGGTGCACCAAAAGAAGTTGTCATCGACAACGAGAAATCTCTTAACTCCGCAGAGATATCATTTTTACTTAAAGACCAATATAACATTGAAATATTCACAACGCCTCCTTATACTAGCTCAGCTAACGGCCAAGTCGAGAGACTTCACTCGACTCTATCTGAGATCATGAGATGTTTAAAAACAAAAAGAAACCACACTTCTTTCCATGACTTGTTAATGAGAGCCATCTATGAGTATAATCTGAACGTACACTCTACTACAAAGAAAAAACCAGTTGAAATATTTTTCGGGAAAACAGTTAGTACAGATGCACAGAAACTAGAGCAGGATAGACAAGAAAACATAACAAGGTTAGAAGAAAAACAAAAAGCTGACCTAGAGTATCATAATACAAAACGCCACACCATAAAGAAATATAACCCAGGAGATGTTATCTACGTTAGAATAAATAAGAGATTAGGATCCAAACTTTCACCTCAATACAAAAAACAAATAGTAAAAGAAGACAACAACAGTACAATCGTAACAGAATCAGGACGAACAGTTCACAAAAGCAAAATAAAAAATTAATCAGGCATAACATAACTAAACTCATGCTTAACGGACAAAATACAACTGAGTCAACATCCTTCTTAAATTTTATTTTTGCAGATTGTTTGTTACCGCTGTCAAGGCCGACGCACAAATACTTAACTATACATCGAATTATTTAATTTCAATAAGTGACGGATACGCAAAGGTACAAGACGGGACCTTTAAATTCATTCACTTGATTAACCTAAATCGTTACGAAACCTTTTTCATCAGACCTTTTTCATCAGAGATACAGACACATTCATCGAAACAGAGATACCAAGAACACACACTATGTACCCCCTTTTAAATCATGAGCTATCACAAACCATAAACATATTTGAAACGATAAAACCATTTTATAAATCCAAATCCAAAAGATCCTTTAATTTTATAGGAACAGCCTGGAAGTACATAGCTGGTACTCCAGATCATGATGACATAGAAATTGTAAACAAATCCCTGAACGAGCTAATAAAAAACAATAATGAACAAGTAATTCTAAATGAAGCTTTCAGTGAAAGAATAAATAATTTGACACGAATTACCAATGAGATAGTTAATAACATAAGAAAAGAAGGTGAATTTATAGATGAAATAATAAACAATTACCAAAATAGAATAAGATTAGTTAAGGAAGATTTAACCAACATAAAATATGCCATATCATAGGCAAAATATAATGTAATAAATTCCATTTTATTAAACAAATTTGAACTAAATCTAGCAATAAGAAAACTAAAAGAAGAAAACATGCCATTTAATAATATAGAAGAAGCGTTAGAATACGCAAACATAAATGTCCTATACAATGGCACAGATATCATGTACGTAGTAAAGATACCAATAGCAACAAGCGATATTTACAAAAGAATTATAATTAAACCAGTAAAGAAGAATAATTCAATTTTAAAAATATCATATAATGAAATACTTGTAAGAAAAGACGAGATTTACGGAATAAATAAAGTATGTAATCAATATAATTCAATTCATATTTGTAAGCAAACCCAATTAGTTAATTTATGTAACGAACGAAACTTGTATTAGTAAGATTCTTAAAGGGCTTAGTTCCAGCTGTAACTTTACAAACAGTCACCACATACCAACTATAGAAGAAATCTCCCCAGGAATAATACTACTGAACGATTTCAATGGAACCATCGCAAGTGAGACAACAAACTACCTTTTGGAAGGAACTTACGTTGTCAAATTCCACAACAATACAATAAAAGTAAACAACAGGACGTTTCACATTCTGTTAGCTTCCTCATTAGAAGTCACACCAGCAATAATCCAACCAACACCAGCAGAAACACATAGATTTAATCTCCTTTCATTGGAAAAACTCCACGATCTCCACATTAGAAATACTGATGCAATCGCAATGATCAAAGGAACGATTAATTATAATAGAACTGGAATGATATCAGCCCTCATTGTCATCATAGCCTTAATAGCAAAAGCAACGAAATATTCAAGCAATAAATCGAAAATTATACTTAAAGAGGTAGAAATGGACCATAGTGCCTCTAGTCACACGCCCACACATAAGGCAACACATTCATTACCAAATTTCCATAATTTGCCCTACTTTTGACGATTGTGGACAATCGATTTGAGGAGGGAAGAGTTAACACCTCACTTTATAACTCATATAATCCACACGCGCATCCGCTTCAAGTCCAGACGCTGACGCTGCATTTCCCACATTGCAAAATAACGCCGACGCTTTATCGCAAACAATTCCATAGAATTAGACCAACGACCAGACTTTACCTGCAGCGCAGCTATGCCAACATTAAAAGCAGCAACGAGCAAGAAGCTCTGCTTTAGGTGTTATATTTAAGTTATAAAAATTGTTAGTTTAGTTTAAGTTTGGATACCAATAAAGAATGAGCTTTGGCTCAAAAAAATATTTTTTTAATAAATCTAAAATAAAATAATTTAACTTGTATGTAAAACATACATATATAAATACAAATCAGTTGCTTTAATTTTTTTCGTTTCCCAGATAGCCAATAGCCTCGGTTGAAAACGGTGTGCACTTTTTAAAGCACTGAAGCGGACCGTTTCGTTGTCAGCAAATTATGCGTGTGTTTCATATAAGCGTAACATTTATTAAGTTGTATATTAATGTTGATTTTCTATGATTTAAATACAAATTCTAAATGTTTGATAGTTTAAATCATTGTTGATTTTATATACAAATTCTAGTTGTTTGATAGTTTAAAATCGTTTATTGAACTTTAGGTCAGGTTAAGCCCGTGTGATACTTCATTGTTTTGCCCAATTTCAAAATTTGAAAACAAGTGGCGCGTGAGCTAGACAGATCCGCAACGTGACTATTTTATCTCTCTGTTCTTCTTGGCTGCGGAAGAGAGTGAGCTCAAGCTTGTTTTTGAAACTTAATATTTGATCGAAACTTAACGTCGAGCGAATTGAGAGAAACGTCAAAAACAATGCATTGAAAATGCTGTCCGTCGCTCATTTTTTGTCCAATTCGTACTATATGCGTATACACTCACACTTCTTGAATTTTAGCTTTAGCTCTATTTAGAACAATTAATTGCTCTAACGAATTTTTTTCAAAGAAACAACAGCAACAACATTTTCAATATAAAAATAAAAAAAAAACATCACTATCTGATTAATTAGTTAGCTGATTTATTAACTGGTTAGAGCAATTAATTGTTCTAACCTGACCTAAAGCTCAATATACGATTTTAAACTATCAAACAACTAGAATTTGTATTTAAAATCAAGAATGATTCAAACTATCAAACAATTAGAATTTGTATTTAAATCATAGAAAATCAACACAATAAATAACAAGGTCATATAGAAACTGTAAATTGTATATTAATTTTATTTGTCGTAAGCAATTGCAAACTTTTCTTAAAATGGTTTATATTAAGTTGCAACAATGAACTAAACAATAAACGGCAACTCAACTGCACTACCTTGATTTCAATACAAGATTCAATGCATATTTCAGAGTTTTTTGGCGAACAGGTGAAAAGAGAGGGAAAAAAGACAAGAACAAGCGACGCATCAAGCAAATATGACATAAATTTCAATTCGATTCTTGATAAATATAAAAAAGGAATTTACAATTATATAGAGATGTGGTGACTCAATAACTTTAAGTTGCATCACCACATTAGTTGAATTCCTAACTTTTCTTCTTCTGTTACATTGATTTTCAACTTACATTTTACTTACCTTCTCGTTGATTCTTAACTTACATTGTACTTACCTATTGTTGATTATTAATTTACATCTTACTTACCTCAACTTAACATTTATATTATTCTTATGTTAATTTATTTACACTTTGTTATAAATACTTGTTATTATAAAAACATTTGTATAAATATTCATATTTGTATCAATCAGAAATTTTCATTTGAAAATTTCAGTTGAATTTTTATAATAAACAGTTATAAAAAATATATTAAAAAAATAAAAATTATAAATCAAAATTAAAAAGTTTGTTGTGCACCAAATACTGGCGATCCTGCCAGGAGTCGAACTACAAAACCAACAACTACAAGTATCGGCATTGTGCGTCCAAAATAGCAAAAACAGCAGCCGCAGTTACAACAGCATCAAACTTCATTGCCAGCACCGTCGCTCTGGCAAACGCCACTGCTTTTGGAAACCATAGTGAGTCCGCCAACATCTCCGGCCTCGCTACCATCGCCAACGCCTGTAGCACCTGCTCTCCCTAATATATCAACAACCTTGCCGTCCTCGAATTTTCATCATACTACTTTTGCACAACATTTGCAAAAAGTTGGCTGCATACGGAAGTCGCCTCCTACGCATACGTTATTTTTTTAAACCTTGTGTGTACCAGGGCAACTTATAAACATCGGTTTAATTTTAGGGATATGCTCATAACAAACTTCAGAAATTTGAGATTTGAATGAATTAAAACTAGAACCCGTGTCTAAAAGATAAAACTTACTGTCCCAGTTAATATTGCAAAGAATAGAGTTAATATTATCAAAATTACCAGCTTTAAAGTTAAAATTGGTATCAATATTATTATTACTTATTGCAAGAAATTTATAAAAAGAAATATGAATCTCTAATGGAACATGGTGCGCACTAGCAGCTGAGAGTGGGAAATCTGATTTGAATAAATTAAAATTTATGTTACTAGAACAAAAAACTAAATCTAATAGCCTATTTAATAAATTAAAACAAGAATTAATTTGAAATAATCCTAGATCTAAGAAATTATCAATGAGATACAATTCAGCATTATTAGATAAATTAGTAGGTGATATAAAGATTCTGTTTGTTGCATTAACCAAGACACGTTGGGTAGATTAAAGTCACCGAGAATCAATAACTGCTCATCATGACGAAAACCAGCCACAAGATTTGAAATATTGTCAGTATGTGCTTTATAAAGAAGAAATGAACTGTTAGGCGGGATATACGACGTACATATGATGAGGGCTTCAGTTAATCCTTTAATTGAAACACAAAGCTGATCCAGAGTTGTATCAGTATTTACTAATGCAATATTTAAAGAAATAAAAGTCCGCTTGATGGCAATTAACACTCCACCACCTCGACGACATCCAGTCATAGTACTAGCTCGATCTTTACGGTACACATTATAGATGTGAGGGTCAAAATATTCCTCATTAAAAAAGTGATTATTTAACCATGTCTCGTTTAGAACAAAAACATCATATTCACTCTACGCAGTGATAGCAAAAATAGCATTAGATTTACTTCTTAATCCTGACACATTATGATAGTAAATTTTGATAATTTTACTATCAGCAAAACGTTGCGGCTCTATTATTGCCTTTTCTCTTGGTTTTCCAATTTCTGAAAAAACTTGAAATTTTTTACTCTGACATCAACCGGCCAGAGCAATGGATTTATAATTTCATTGAAAAGAGATGAGGAGATTCCAAGTCTAAAATTTACTCTTTTAAGAGATTCTATCCGGATATTCTTTTTAACTAGTTTATGACAAGATAGATGATGTCTAGCAACCTTTGTATGGTTTATTACATATTCAATTATTTCATTTTCAGAAACAGTTGGCTTAAAAAATGATAAATGTATCCATTTTTTACGATCAACAACTGCCAGTTCAGAACTAAGGTTTTGCCCAACAACTGTTAATTGATTATTAAAATTGCGAGTATTATTATGAATCGACCCAACATTCTCTTTGTAACGAGTTTCAGTAGCAGATGGCACAGCATTCGCAGCAATTAAAGAGAAAGTAGATGATGTAAGAGCATTGGAAGCTAATCCCATAACACGATCATCATGTGCAATTGGAGCAACTGCATTTCGATTCAGTGGAGCTTTTAAAACTTCAGCATATGGGAGCAGCATATTCAGAGAGAGTAGGTTCAACAACATCTAAGCATACAGACGAATTAGATGACGAAGAAGTAGGTTAAACACCCACAACAGGTACCGCAGCAGCAGCATCAGAATAACAACCAAAATTAGATGGAGAGCATAGGATCAATGAGAGCAGTATTAACTGCACCAACAACAGTATTACCAGCAAGCAAAACAGAGTCAGCATTGGAACCCACAGCCGCAGCAACAACAGTTGACTTAGAGATTTTATTACATTACACACTGCAGCCGCAGATTCAGCAGAAGTCAATGAACTTGAAGATAATGATGGACCCATAATTGAAGGCACAACATTGCAACTTTTTGACGAGCAGTGACTTTTTTCATTTTCACTTAGAGCACTAGAAAGAGCGCTTTGAGAAATGAAAGCTTTAATCTCTTTAACTTCGATGATCAACTGAGCCACAGAGGCCATCAAATTAGAAGCATTGTTTAAGCACTCAGAACAATTAAAAATAATGTTAGGATGCGAGTTTATCAAATCAAATACATTGTCATCAATGTTAACACACAATTTGTGAAAAAAACCTTTGCAATTATTGCAAGGTAATGAATTGCCTTTGCCAATAGATTTATTACAGGCAACACAGCGCGATCTAAGCGACATTTTGAGAGCGACCGATTGAAAAGACAGTCGAGAATAGACTGAATTGAGTGAAAGATCCACAAACTTTCATCAAATGAGAACGCAGTTGGTGTTGGTTTAATATTATAATTTTGTATTTTATTGATATATTCTCCTTAAAAATACTTAATGCAGCGTAACGTCAGCAGTTTGGGTAACAGTGAATGTAAGCGGTCGAATGGTCAGAGGTTGTAGGTCCAGCTGACGGCAAAATCGGTATTCGGTTAATCGGTAAATCGGTGAATCGGTGAATCGGTGAATCGGTAATCGGTAATTCAGTAGATCGGTATTCGTTAATCGGTGGATCGGTAAATCGGTGAATCGGTTATCAGCAATCGGTAATCGGTAGATTGGTAAATCGGAAGATCGGTGAATCGGTGAATCGGTAAACAGTATTCGGTAGATCGGTATTCGGTAGATCGGTAGATCGGTAAATCGGTAAATCGGAAGATCGGTATTCGGTGAATCGGTAATCAGTATTCGGTAGATCGGTATTCGGTAGTTCGGTATTCGGTAATCGGTAGATCGGTAAATCGGTGAATTGGTGAATCCTGCCTTTAGTATCTATATCGGGGGAGAAGGAGCCAGGAAACGCTGTTGTTTTCTCAATACGTATAAAAACATCATACCTTCATTATATCTTACAAATATTTATTCAAAATATAAACTGGAATTCACAGAATTCTTAACATCAAACAATATAGATGTAATGCTCAACTCTTAAGCCTTTTACACACTTGGTCAACGCAATTCCAACACAACTTCAACGCAACAGAGAAAAAGTTGAAAAGCAATGCAACTATAAACCGAATGCTTTCAGACTTACTTTAAAAGTCATGCTTTACATATAATAATTGTTATTATATAATAACTAATGTTTTTTCGATTTCTTGTACTGATTTAATATTTAACACTTGCTCATTCATCTTGCAAATTATTTCTTCTTCTTTTAGATTCTATTAGGAACTAATTTATTAGCTTATTCACCTTTATTATTATAAAGCCTACTGCACTACAAATACTTGAATTCACAAAACAAACTGATGCAACACGTCGCCGATGAAAATTTCGGAAAGCCGCGTTGCGTTGAACAGGTTGAGAACGTGTCGAGAACTTGTTGCGTGCAAGTTGCTTAATCTGAAGGTTCCGGTATAAATACACACGCAAACAACTTGAGTTGGAGTTGCGCTGACCAAGTGTGGAAAAGGCCTAAGGAAATTTTCATCGGCGACTTGTTGCATCAGTTTGTTGGTTTTGTGAATTGTTTGTAGTGCGGTATTAATCAAGGTGAATAAGTTAATTAATTAGTTCCTTTTTTGTTAATAGAATCTTAAAGAAGAAGAAATAGTTTGCAGGATGAATGAGCAAGTGGTTAATATTAAATTATATCAAGAAGTCGAAAGACATGAGTTATTATATAATTACAATTATTACTATTATTATTATCATCATCATCATCATCATCATCATCATCATCATCATCATCATCATCATCATCATCATCATCATCATTATTATTATTATTATTATTATTATTATTATTATTATTATTATTATTATTATTATTATTATTATTATTATTATTATTATTATTATTATTATTATTATTATTATTATTATTATTATTATTATTATTATTATTATTATTATTATTATTATTATTATTATTATTATTATTATTATTATTATTATTATTATTATTATTATTATTATTATTATTATTATTATTATTATTATTATTATTATTATTATTATTATTATTATTATTATTATTATTATTATTATTATTAGTATTATTATTATTATTATTATTATTATTATTATTATTATTATTATTATTATTATTATTATTATTATTATTATTATTATTATTATTATTATTATTATTATTATTATTATTATTATTATTATTATTATTATTATTATTATTATTATTATTATTATTATTATTATTATTATTATTATTATTATTATTATTATTATTATTATTATTATTATTATTATTATTATTATTATTATTATTATTATTATTATTATTATTATTATTATTATTATTATTATTATTATTATTATTATTAGTATTATTATTATTATTATTATTATTATTATTATTATTATTATTATTATTATTATTATTATTATTATTATTATTATTATTATTATTATTATTATTATTATTATTATTATTATTATTATTATTATTATTATTATTATTATTATTATTATTATTATTATTATTATTATTATTATTATTATTATTATTATTATTATTATTATTATTATTATTATTATTATTATTATTATTATTATTATTATTATTATTATTATTATTATTATTATTATTATTATTATTATTATTATTATTATTATTATTATTATTATTATTATTATTATTATTATTATTATTATTATTATTATTATTATTATTATTATTATTATTATTATTATTATTATTATTATTATTATTATTATTATTATTATTATTATTATTATTATTATTATTATTATTATTATTATTATTATTATTATTATTATTATTATTATTATTATTATTATTATTATTATTATTATTATTATTATTATTATTATTATTATTATTATTATTATTATTATTATTATTATTATTATTATTATTATTATTATTATTATTATTATTATTATTATTATTATTATTATTATTATTATTTTTATTATTATTATTATTATTATTATTATTATTATTATTATTATTATTATTATTATTATTATTATTATTATTATTATTATTATTATTATTATTATTATTATTATTATTATTATTATTATTATTATTATTATTATTATTATTATTATTATTATTATTATTATTATTATTATTATTATTATTATTATTATTATTATTATTATTATTATTATTATTATTATTATTATTATTATTATTATTATTATTATTATTATTATTATTATTATTATTATTATTATTATTATTATTATTATTATTATTATTATTATTATTATTATTATTATTATTATTATTATTATTATTATTATTATTATTATTATTATTATTATTATTATTATTATTATTATTATTATTATTATTATTATTATTATTATTATTATTATTATTATTATTATTATTATTATTATTATTATTATTATTATTATTATTATTATTATTATTATTATTATTATTATTATTATTATTATTATTATTATTATTATTATTATTATTATTATTATTATTATTATTATTATTATTATTATTATTATTATTATTATATTATTATTATTATTATTATTATTATTATTATTATTATTATTATTATTATTATTATTATTATTATTATTATTATTATTATTATTATTATTATTATTATTATTATTATTATTATTATTATTATTATTATTATTATTATTATTATTATTATTATTATTATTATTATTATTATTATTATTATTATTATTATTATTATTATTATTATTATTATTATTATTATTATTATTATTATTATTATTATTATTATTATTATTATTATTATTATTATTATATTATTATTATTATTATTATTATTATTATTATTATTATTATTATTATTATTATTATATTATTATTATTATTATTATTATTATTATTATTATTATTATTATTATTATTATTATTATTATTATTATTATTATTATTATTATTATTATTATTATTATTATTATTATTATTATTATTATTATTATTATTATTATTATTATTATTATTATTATTATTATTATTATTATTATTATTATTATTATTATTATTATTATTATTATATTATTATTATTATTATTATTATTATTATTATTATTATTATTATTATTATTATTATTATTATTATTATTATTATTATTATTATTATTATTATTATTATTATTATTATTATTATTATTATTATTATTATTATTATTATTATTATTATTATTATTATTATTATTATTATTATTATTATTATTATTATTATTATTATTATTATATTATTATTATTATTATTATTATTATTATTATTATTATTATTATTATTATTATTATTATTATTATTATTATTATTATTATTATTATTATTATTATTATTATTATTATTATTATTATTATTATTATTATTATATTATTATTATTATTATTATTATTATTATTATTATTATTATTATTATTATTATTATTATTATTATTATTATTATTATTATAATTATTATTATTATTATTATTATTATTATTATTATTATTATTATATTATTATTATTATTATTATTATTATTATTATTATTATTATTATTATTATTATTATTATTATTATTATTATTATTATTATTATTATTATTATTATTATTATTATTATTATTATTATTATTATTATTATTATTATTATTATTATTATTATATTATTATTATTATTATTATTATTATTATTATATTATTATTATTATTATTATATTATTATTATTATTATTATTATTATTATTATTATTATTATTATTATTATTATTATTATTATTATTATTATTATTATTATTATTATTATTATTATTATTATTATTATTTATTATTATTATTATTATTATTATTATTATTATTATTATTATTATTATTATTATTATTATTATTATTATTATTATTATTATTATTATTATTATTATTATTATTATTATTATTATTATTATTATTATTATTATTATTATTATTATTATTATTATTATTATTATTATTATTATTATTATTATTATTATTATTATTATTATTATTATTATTATTATTATTATTATTATTATTATTATTATTATTATTATTATTATTATTATTATTATTATTATTATTATTATTATTATTATTATTATTATTATTATTATTATTATTATTATTATTATTATTATTATTATTATTATTATTATTATTATTATTATTATTATTATTATTATTATTATTATTATTATTATTATTATTATTATTATTATTATTATTATTATTATTATTATTATTATTATTATTATTATTATTATTATTATTATTATTATTATTATTATTATTATTATTATTATTATTATTATTATTATTATTATTATTATTATTATTATTATTATTATTATTATTATTATTATTATTATTATTATTATTATTATTATTATTATTATTATTATTATTATTATTATTATTATTATTATTATTATTATTATTATTATTATTATTATTATTATTATTATTATTATTATTATTATTATTATTATTATTATTATTATTATTATTATTATTATTATTATTATT
Source organism: Dichetophora obliterata (assembly GCA_963920525.1). Taxonomy (NCBI): domain Eukaryota; kingdom Metazoa; phylum Arthropoda; class Insecta; order Diptera; family Sciomyzidae; genus Dichetophora; species Dichetophora obliterata. The sequence goes on along the minus strand of OY986436.1, from coordinate 155,072,279 downwards.
ATTATTATTATTATTATTATTATTATTATTATTATTATTATTATTATTATTATTATTATTATTATTATTATTATTATTATTATTATTATTATTATTATTATTATTATTATTATTATTATTATTATTATTATTATTATTATTATTATTATTATTATTATTATTATTATTATTATTATTATTATTATTATTATTATTATTATTATTATTATTATTATTATTATTATTATTATTATTATTATTATTATTATTATTATTATTATTATTATTATTATTATTATTATTATTATTATTATTATTATTATTATTATTATTATTATTATTATTATTATTATTATTATTATTATTATTATTATTATTATTATTATTATTATTATTATTATTATTATTATTATTATTATTATTATTATTATTATTATTATTATTATTATTATTATTATTATTATTATTATTATTATTATTATTATTATTATTATTATTATTATTATTATTATTATTATTATTATTATTATTATTATTATTATTATTATTATTATTATTATTATTATTATTATTATTATTATTATTATTATTATTATTATTATTATTATTATTATTATTATTATTATTATTATTATTATTATTATTATTATTATTATTATTATTATTATTATTATTATTATTATATATTATTATTCCTTATTCTTTATTCTCATAGTAGAAAAGTTAAGATTATTCACTCAAATTTACAATCATTAGAACAATTATTACTTATAGGAATAGTATTGACATTTAATATTAGAATAAATAGTGTTAAATGCCACTTCAATCTTTATATATAAAAATGGATGTATCCGATCGTTATGAAATTTTCAGGGAAACTGAACCCATATCTTGAGAGTGTTCCTGTGAGGTTTGGTAACGATTGAACGAGGGGGTGTAGTACCTCCCATACAAGCCAAATTTGCGCTATCGACCACAAACCAAAAAAAGTGTATATATCAGACGGTTTCGATCGTAAAAAACTAAAAATTAGCAATTATGTTCAGATGGTTACCTTCGGTAACTGTACAAAAATGGGCGTGGTCACAATATGTATACGCCCAATTTTTCGAAATCATGGCAATTGCGAAGTTATACACATTTTTATAGTGAAACTTGCTGTGTAGGTGCTCTAGGAGGCGGTCACTTATAAATGTTTTCACGCCCACTTTTACCGCCCACAAATCAATATCTATATATATAAAAGGCAAAACGATGTGTGTCTGTCTGTGTGATGTCTCTAGACTCCAAAACTATTGAACCGATTGACCTGAAATTTTGGCAGTCGATTTTTTTCAGGTACGAGATGGTTGAGGGAAAAAATTTGCCACACCCCCTTTGACCGCCCATAAATCAATAAAAATGTTATATTTCAGTCGGTTTGGGTCGTATAAGGCAAAAATTTTGTAATTTAGTATGTACAGTTACTGTCGAAAACAGTACTAAAAATTGGTTTCCATGCCCCCTTGTACCGCCCACAAATAAATGAAAATTGTTTATTTCAGACGGTTTTGGTCATATAAGACTTAAATTTGGTACTTTGGTTTGTGTAGTTACTGACAGCAACTGTACCAAAAATTGGTTTCCATGCCCCCTTTTTGCGCCCACAAATCAGTGAAAATGCTATATTTCAAGCAGTTTTGGCCGTATGAGGCTTACATGTGATACCGTAGTTTGTTCGTTTACTTTCGGCAACTGTACTAAAAAAGGGAATCATCGCTATATAGCCACACCCACTTTTTGAGAAATCATTAAAATTGACTACTGGGTCGATTGAGCTAAAATGTTGGCTTAGTTTGTACGGTAACTGTACGGTAGTTAAACTCACTTTTCGGGGAGATAGCGTCGAGTGAAGTAAAATGCGCCAGGCTTAACCTAAATTGAGCTGAAATTTGGGCAGTCGATTTGTTACGATTACGAGATGGCTCAAGGGAAATATTTTGCCGTACCACTTTTTACCGCTTGCAAAACAACAAAAATGCTATATTTTGCACGGTTTTGATCGTATTAGACTAAAATTTGCTTATTTAGTGAATATGGCTACTTTCGGCAGCTATGCTGAAAATGGTGAATATATTTGGCATTTCTTGACATTTTCGTATATGGCAGTAAGGCGGTCTGTGGCAGAACAACGTCTGCCGAGGAAAGTGAGTGTTCCTGTGAGGTTTGGTAACGTTTGGACGAGGGGGCGTGGTACCTCCCATACAAGCCAAATTTTTGCTATCGACCACAAACCAAAAAAGGACGTAATAAACTAAGATTAAGTAATTTTGTTCAGATGGTTACTGTCAGTAACTGTACAAAAAATGGGCGTGGTCGGAATATATATACGCCCACTTTTTCGCAATTATGGCAACTCTGGAGATCTACACAATTTTATAGTGAAACTTGCTGTGTAGGTGCTCCAAGAAGTAGTCACGATACATAAATGTTTTTACGCCCACTTTACCGCCCGCAAATCAATATCTTATATTTAAAAATGAATCGTGATTTGTTCGGTTGCTTAAAACTTGGAAACGACTGGACCAAATTGGACACTTCTTTCTACGGGTTTGTTCGTAACTGATACGCAAAGGTTTAGGAAAAAAATAATGCCACACCCCCTTTTATCGCCCACAAATTAATACAAATGCTATATTTAAGACGGTTTTGGTCGTATTAAATTAAAATTTAGTAAACAAGTTCGTATGATAACTGTCATTAACTTTAATAAAAACGGACGTGGTCACTCTTCATCTACGCCTTCTTTTAAGAATATATCAAATTACTTCGAAACTATTGGTCCGATTGAGCTTAAATTTTGTAAGTGGCTTTGCTTTAAGTACGAGATGGTTTAAGAAGAAATGCCACACCCCCTTTTACCTCCCACAAATATATACAAAATTTGTGTTATCGAATAGCTTTAGAGTTATGGGTCGCACAGCTTAGAAATTCGGTATTCGACCACAATTTAGACAGACCACAATTTAGTTTCTGTGGTGAAATTTTATGGGAGTTTGACATGGAGGAGGGGCACCTCTCATGTAACCAAAATTTGCGATTTTGAATAGTTTTGAAGTTATAGGCCGCACAGTTTTGGAATTAAGTTTTTCACCTCAATTTACATATGCAGTTTCAATGATTTTATTTTATGGGCGTTAGACAGGGAGGCGTGACATCTCTCTTACAATCCAAATTCGCAATATCGAATTGCTTTGAAGTTATAGGTTGACAGCTTATGAATTCGGTATTCGACCTAAATTAATACATGCACTTTCATTACTTACATTTTATGGGAGTAGGGCAAAGGGCAGTGGCACTGCATATGCAACCCAACTTTGTGCTATCAAATAACCTTGTAGTTGTAGGTCGCATAACGTCGGAATTCAGTATTCGACCTCAATGTACACATGCAGTTTCATTAATTTAATTTTATGTTCATTGAAAAGAGGGACGTGGCACCTCCCATTTATCGTGAATTTTCGATATCGAATATCATTGACGTTATAGGTCGCACAGCGTCAGAATTCAGTATTCGACCTCAATTTATACATGCAGTTTCATTAATTACATTTTATGGGCGTACGACAAGGAGGCGTGAAATCTCCTTTTTAACCCAAATTAGAGATATCAAATACCTTTGGGGTTATAGGTCGCACAGTTTTTGAATTCAGTATTGGACCTCAATGTACACATGCAGTTTCATTGATTACATTTTATGAGCGTTGATCAAGGGGGAGTGGCACCTCCCATACAACGAAAACTTGTGATATCGAATAGCTTTGGAGTTCAAGGTCGCACAGCGTCAGAATTCAGTATTCGACCAAAATTTACGCATGCAGATTTACTGATAAAATTTTTCAGAGTTTTTCGGGGGGCGTGACACCTCCAACTTAGCCCAAATTTGCGATATCGAGTAGCTTTGGAGTTATAGGTAACTCAGTCTCGGAATTCACTATTCGACCTCAATTTACACATGCAGTTCATTGGTAACATTTTATGGACGCAGGGAAAAGGGGAGTGGCACCTCCTTTACAACCCAAATTTGTGCTATCAAAAAGTTTTGGTGTTATATGTCGCACAGTTTTCGAATTCGGTATATGACCTCCATGTACTCATGCAGTTTAATTGATTACATTCTATGAGCGGTGATCAAGAGGGCGTGGCACTTTCTATACAACCCAAATTTGTTATATCGAATAGCTTTGTGGGTATAGGTCGCACAGTCTCGGAATTCAGTATTCGACCTCAATTTAGACATACTGTTTAACTGATAAAATTTTATGGGCGTTTGACAAGGTAGAGTGGCAGCAACGCGCCGGGTTTTAGCTAGTAAATATATAAAACTAAATAAATTGTGTTTACATAAAAAGTGTTTTGTGGGGTGAATTGAATTAAACAATATAAGTAAAAAGCAGTTAGAAAAATTAACATTTATTATTAGAAGAGAAAAAAAATTATTTCTGTTTAAAAAATAAAGAAAAAACAAAAATAAGCTAATGGAGAGCAACAAAAATTCAACTTCCGAGTGGTCTAACTCAAAGATCCACAATTTTATTTTTCTTAAGAAAGTACTCAAAATTCCTTCAAGGCGTATGCTTGTTGGGAGTCTATTGTAAAGTCTATAAGAAAAAATCACAAAATAATTACGATAGTGGGTTGTGCGAAAAACTGGAACAGACACGGTAGAATTTTGGTTCGTGGAATTAGTATAAAGGGTGTTTTTTATAGAGTGATACAAGTTAAAATCATAATAAAACATAGTGATTTATTTTTAACATAAATGAAACAGGCTTTATTCGAAAAATTGTATGACATTAATGTTTAAATATGATTTCGGTTATGTGGCCGCCACGGCTGGCGCGTACAAGGCGCAATTTGGAACACCAATTTTCACAAACTTTTCGCAGCATTTGCAGCCGTATCTCGCCGATAACTCTCTGAATGTTGATTGCCAGGTGTTCAATTATTTTTGGTTTATCGACGTAGACAAGTGACTTTACATAACCCCAAAGAAAATAATCCAATGGGGTTAAATCGCACGATCTTGGGGGCCACACGATTCGCGAAATTATTTTTTCGTCAAAAGTTTCCTCGAGTAAATCAATTGTAGCGCCCGCTGTGTGGCATGTGGCTGAGTCCTGTTAGAACCACATATCAGCAAGATTAATGACAGCTAATTGAGGTACGAATAAACTTCAAATCATGTTCCTATACCGTTCACTATTGACAGTAACATTCTGACCATCATACTTTTTGTAGACATATGGGCCAATGACTCCGCCAGCCCATAAAGCGCACCAAACAGTAATTTTCTGTGGATGTAATGGTGTTTCGACAAAAGCTTGTGGATTCATCTCACTCCAAATACGACAATTCTGTTTATTTACGTACCCATTCAACCAAAAATGGGCTTCATCGGAAAATAAAATTTTCATGGAAATTCAAAATCAATATCAAATTGTGCTTCAGCCCATTTGCCGAATTGGCGGGGCATACGATGGTCGTTTGGCTTTAACTATTGCACTAGTTGAATCTTGAAAGGTTTTAAGCCAAGATATTTTCGTAAAATCTTCCATAAAGTGTGAAGAACACAACCTTAGTTGCTGAGAACGGCGACGAATTGATTGATTAGGATCATCTTCAATGCTTTCCTGTACAGCGGCTTCAGATTCTTCAGTGCGCACTGTTCGGCGTCTCACGGGACGCACATTATCAGTAACAGTAAATGTGGTCCGAAAACGATCTATTGTTCTTCGAATTAGCAGCTCTGAAGGACGATTATGTACGTCATAAAATGGACGAAGTGCACGATAAGTTTGACGAATAGAACCATTATTTTGATTAAAAATTTCCACAATTTGCACGCATTGTTCTGATGTAAGTCGCTCCATAATGCAATGTCAGAGCAAACTAAACAAAAAGCAACTATCAGCTGTTAAATGGGTGGTCAAATAAAGCAATGATGCCAACTCAAAGTTGTATCACTCTATAAAAAGCTCTATACACATGTTTATTTATTTATTTATATATTTATTTATAAACTATCGACAAAAATGTTAAACAGTCTATTTATTGCATCTTAAATTACACTAAAACCATAATTATAATGGAATTATTATAAGAATATAAAATTAAGGATTTATACAATACTCAATACAGTTTGCTTAAATGCCTCTCTATTTTGAGTGAAATCTATACGAGCACTTACACTGTTATAGACAGTGCACATGTTAAAAATCGGATCACTCCGGCCATAGTTAGTTCTATGGTGCGGAATGTAAAAAAAATCTCTTTGCCTAAAGTGTCTTTCCGGAGCATAAATATTTAGACGGGCGAGGATTGGCGCACAGTTAATATTATTCATTAAAAGATCTCGAACAAAAGTTATAAGAAAATATTTTCTTCTAGAACTCAACGATTTAAGCCCAATAAGTGCACATCGGGAGCTATACTCTGGCATAAAATTCCAATTTAGTTTTTTCACAACAAAACGAGTAAAACGTTTTTGGACTTTTTCCAATCTTGTACTATGCGACTCATAAAATGGGTCCCATATTACACACCCATACTCAAGTATTGATCTTATAATGGAAATGAAAAGAGTCTTTAAGGTATACGGGTCAGCAAACTCTCTAGTGTTGCGTCTAACGAATCCCATCATAGCATTAGCCCTGCTGATTATGTTGTCATAATGACCTGAAAATGACATCTTTTTATCACAGAGTACACCTAGATCAGATTTAGAATCTACTCTAATCAAGGCGTTGCATAAAATTGAGTAATCAAAAAACATTGGAGATCTTATCATATAAAATGACATTATGTTGCATTTTGACAAATTTAAATTCAGTTTATTTAGCATACACCATGAGTGCAGACTATTTAAATCACTTTGTAAACTCCATTGATCACTGAGAGAGCTTACAGATTTAAAAATCTTAACAGCATCAGCATACATAAGGCAATCTGAGTACTGTATACAATTAGGAAAATCATTGATGAAAAGAATAAATAACAACGGCCCAAGGTGGCTACCCTGTGGCACACCTGAATGATTAATTATTGCTTTTGAGATCGTCTTTCCGATGCATACATTTTGGCTACGACCTAAAAGGTACTCACTAAGCCAAGACAAGAGTGAAGAATGAAAACCCATTAGACTGAGCTTATTAATTAGAATAGAGTGCTGAACTCTATCAAATGCTTTAGCGAAATCTGTGAAAATAACGTCTATTTGTTTACCATTCTCCAATTCATTTTTTATTAAGTGAGTGAATAGAACCAGGTTTGTAGAGGTTGATTTTCCAGAGACAAAACCATGCTGGCTTTCAGATATCGAATTTTTAATGCCTTGATAGATCTGCTTTTTCACCAAGGCTTCAAACAATTTGGGAATTGATGGTAACTTAGATATTGGTCTATAGTTTCCAATGTCTTGTCTTGATCCAGATTTATGAATAGGAACTATAATTGAAACCTTCCAAATATCCAAAAATATACCTTTCTCAAGGGACAAATTAAAAATTAGTGAAAGAGGCTGAGCAAGTGCAGCAGCACATTTTTTAAGGACGGTTGGTGGGATATTATCGGGGCCAGCACCCTTATTAATATCGAGTGACAACAACTCGTTAAAAACATCTTCTACCGAAAGAACTAAACTGCCCAAATCAGTGATTCGCTCTCCATTATATAGCGATCGATCTTGATGTATAGGAACATTATCTAAAACAAAATTTGATTGGAAGTAGTCAGCAAACATATTACATGCATCCTCAATATTGTTCGATGTTTTATCTTTAAAATACATATTTTTAGGAAGACCCTTAGTATTTCTCTTTTTATTAAAAAATTTCCAGAAAGCTCTAGGATTGCATTTAATATCCGATTCCAACGCCCGGACATTACTTCTATAAAGGGAGATCTTCAGAGTTTCATACTGTTTACGAGCCACAAGATAGTTTTCACGAAAGGACATGTTCAATTTACTCTTTTTGTATAATTTATTCATACGGTTTTTTAGTTTGAAGAGATCTCTACTAAACCATTCCGGCTTGGTGTTCTTCTTAATTTTCCTTATAGGAACACGTTGCATGACTTTTGAAGCAAGTTGCATTGCTTTTCAACTTTTTCGCTGTTGCGTTGATGTTTCATTGGAATTGCGTTGACCAAGTGTAGAAAAAGGCTTAGCATGTAAAATTCGAAAAAAATTGTAATTCGATATGCCCTAATGCTCATCTCTAAAATATAAAAATTAAAATTCATTTTTTGTTGCTGAGTACTGGTTACACGAGTTATTAAAACCAAGGATCAATTGCCACTCTATTATTTTGACGTATCAGTTTTGCACTTGATTGTAAAATGTCTTAGCAGGTGCGTTCACATCAACAGCTGCTAACTTTAAGGACAGGTTCTCATGAAGCTCGACCAAATAACTCGATTTTTTTTATTTTTCGATATCTTATTTATTTAATTATTTATTTATTTGTTAATTTATGATAAGTAGCTTATTTTCCCAAAGCGGTTTGGTCGATAACGATCGCATAAAAAGTTATCATATTCGAAAGTAACCCATATTTTCATTGCCTGAATTCAGCGGAAGGAACTGTTCCACAACTTTTGGGCTGAATGGTATGCGCTCGCAGAACATGTTCCTTGAGCTGTCACAATTTATATAGCGAAAATATTTTATGCTGCTACGCTACCTGAGCGCTTTTTCGGATAGAATGCAGCCAATAATTTTTTTAGATTCAATACTTTCACTAGGTATTCACCAAATAAATTCTGTAAGAAACGGGTTAAACAAAATGTTGGACCGAGTTTTTACTGACTTGGAGCTTCACTCCACCTATAGAGAAGCAGAGTTTACATTATCTGACAAAAGCGTTCGCCACAAAGCACTTGTAGTTCATTATGACATTATATCTTTAAAGAATCCCCCTTTGGGTGATGATTTGTATGAATTTAATATATCTAACTACGCGGTAATATCGGAGTTTCTGTTTTATGTAGACTGGTGAACAATCTTTGATGAGAATCTATTCCAAAACTACATATGTTTAATAAATACTATTAGTAAATCTTCACAAGGTTTGTTCCATTGAAAAAGGTTCGTACAAACTCTAATCCAACGTGGTTCAAGAGTCGCCTGTCAAACCTTAAAAACATCATGAATAAAAAATACAAAAAGAGCATTACTAACGTAGCATTTAAACATGAATATCTTCAAGCGCGAAAAGAATATGAATTACTATTACTTAAGAAATTTTTGTATAAAAATCATTTGCTTGCTTTAGAATAAAAAGCAGGGTGCGGAAAAATTCGTTCGCAATTGATTAAAATACGATCTTATCGTTCGTTTTTTGCTGTGTGTGAGAATTTTTCAAACGAAAAATTTAAAAGCAGACGAACGTTCGCAAAAGGAAAACTCTGCTTGCGTCGTTTTTTTATCACTGATAAATTTGTGAGCTTTGTATTTTTTCGAACGAATTTTTCACACAACAACAAAAAGCAACAAACGTTCGTTTGAAATTGTTCATTCAAAATGAGCGTTTGAAGAAAAAATTTACGAACGTTCGTTTGTACGTAGAGTTATTAGACAAAATATAAGTTTGTTGTTGTACTTTTGTTCACTTGCTGACATGAAAAGATAAAACCAAAATACAGATATAGACTGAACATATGCATATGAGGAAAAATAATGTTTTAATAAGGTAAATAAACTTGATATGCCCAATCAATTGAAAAAGATGGTTTGTTATGATTGTTGTTATACGATTAGATTGTATGATTACTTCTTGAGGATCTTTATGATGAAGCATCGTCAAAATTATGTTTGTGCACACTCTCGTAATGCCTTTTGATATTCACTAGTACGCATCCCATGAGAGGTTTTTCGCATAAGAGACATTTGGAAATGTTACTTATTTTGTCATAGATGACCAGAGATTTTTTGTCTATTTTTGATACTCTACCCATCACTGAAAATTAGGAAGTGAAGAACGTTTTAATACGTATGTTTTCAATAACACTGGTCTGCAAAAGTATAAAGGCACTATTACGATAACTGGGGCGCAGCGATTAGAAAGTGTTGTTCTTTTCATAACAAAAAAAATGTTTGTTCGAACAAAAAATCGATACCTCAACTAGTTATCTATGTTTAACATTTTATTGCTTGGTACAAGATCTGTTCAGTAAAATATCTATACCGTTACCATTATCTCATAGATTTAAAGAATTGATCTATTGATTGAAATCGATATTGATTGATGGAAAGATTTAATTATAATCAAATTAAAAAATTGATAACTCGAAAGCAAATCGATGCATCGATTTTTCTCTCGGCCATTCCTATTTTTATTAAAAGTACTTCACGAAACCATTGTCAAATCGCAGCGCACCAATTATTGTATTTTCCTCAGTATAACTGATAAATTGGCAGTTTCGCGATCGGCACTTTCACCATATAAAGGTTTCTTCCTTTGGAGACTTTCTTATTCAGCGCTATCATGAATAATTTTTCGCGCGGAATCAAAAAAGGGTGTTTTCATTTTTGATATAGCAGATAAAGACATCACAATTTTTTTACACTCATGAATATTGACGGTTGATGAACCAATTTGCATTAAAAATTTCCAAAATGTTCTCGAGATTTACCTTTGAGACTCCCTCTTTTGATTTCGGGTGAAAAAATATTTATGATAGGGCTGAATACAAACGAGTCCGGAGGAATTCAGTCAATAAGATACCTTTATATGATGAAAGTACCGTAAGGGGCAGTGTCACAAGATGGAATTACCACCAAAATTGTCTTTTTCTCGCATTTAATTCTCAAGATTACCACACTCCCAAAATACCTCAAATTACCACAAAATACCTCAAAATTACCACACTCCCAAAATACCTCAAACTACCACAAAATACCTCAAAATTAACACAAAATACCACAATACCTCAAAAAAGCAAAAAGAAAATAGATACATACAAACCACCACAAACAAGTGCATTCAGTCATTTGAAAAATTCTATTAACGCAACGTTCCCTTAATTCGTATTTTTACCACGTAATTTAAGTAATTTGAGGGGTTTTGAGTTATTTTGAGGTATTGTGGTATTTTGTAGTAATTTGAGGTTGAGAAGTTTGCAGTAATTTTGTGGTGTTTTGAGGTATTTTGTGGTGTTTTGAGGTATTTTTTTACCCACGCGAGAGTTTTTTTCTCACAAAATAACATGAAAATTACCACATCCCACAATCGTTGAAAAATACTATAAGTGCTATTTGTCGTGCTTTTCTGGTAATCCAAAACTACAAATAATAAACATAATCCAAAATTACAAATTTTTCCCGTTCAAAAAGAGGACATAGTCCCAAAAACTGTTTTTAGTATTATGACCGCTTAATAAGCAGTTTTTCATATATTCAATCGCCATATAAGTTAAATGGAAGAGTCTTTTGTTATTGTGTCATAACTTTGTTTTTGGTTATGTTAAATGCTCTAGATTTTGTGTGCTTATATAGCTGTATGCGTAGAATACTGCTACATCAATAACTTAGATCTGTCGTAAGACAAGACAAAATTATTCGCCCTTGTACGGAATGGTGATAACACCTATAAGGTCAAATCAATTTTTTTTGTGTTTTTTTATGATATTAATATATAAATATTAATTCAACAGCAACACAAACAGCGCTCGATGCTACGCATTCGCAACAATTTTTTCGCGATAATGCAAAAATAAAAACGTATACAAGAAACCATACATACCAAACTCGATGACGCATACATAACTGAAAAGAATCCTCGCTTGACGATGTGGATGCTGATAGTCGGAACATATTATTTTTTAGGAAACGAACGTTCCTGAATTTTTCTTTCACCGATTAATTTTTATGAAAAACTAAAAACGAACGCTCGTTGCTTATTATTTTTTTGTGAAAAATTCGATCGAATAAGTTTGAAACTGACAAATTTTTCAGAGATAAAAAATACGACGCCAGCAGAGAGTTCCCCATTCGTTCGTGATAATTTGCGATAACAATTTTATATGAGGAGAACGATAATTGAGAACAATCGTATTTCAAACGTTCTCCGCACCCTGATAAAAAGAGAATAAAAATAAAGAGAGAGTAAAGAGAATTTAGAATAAAACAATAAAAAGGGCACTACGGGCCTCCCAAAACATATGTTTTTCCAGGATAGGTCATCCAATAATTTTCAAGAAATAGCTGATCTTTTTGCGCTTTATTTTCAAACAAATTTTATCAGCTTTAATCCATTGACTAATTGTATTCCGTCAGAGTTTAACTGTGCGGATATGGGGTCCTTGACTTTATGTGGAGAAGAAATTTATCGTGAATTGTCTAGCTTAGGTGCAAAGAAGAAATGTAGCCCTGATAACATTCCACCCATTTATCTTAAATATTGTGCTGCAGTGTTGCTCAGCCGTTAACCTCTGTGTTTAATATATCCCTACAAAATGAAGAGTTTTTAGATATATGGAAAGTGTCGGAGATATCTCCAATATACAAATCAGGGTCGAGGCAAGATATTACAAACTACGGACCAATATCCAAACTGCCTCTTATTCCTAAAATATTTGAATCTCTGGTAAAAAAGAAGATTTATGAATGCGTTAACAATAGTATATCGGATGACCAACATGGGCCTGTTTCCGGGAAATCAACTTCAACTAATCTTTCGATGTTTACTCACTTTTCAGCAACTGAGATGGAGGGAGGCCATCAAATTGATGCCATTTTCACAGATTTTGTCAAAGCATTTGATAGAGTTCAACATACTGTTTTACTAAAAAAGCTAAGCATTTTAGGATTTCACTCTTCCATGTTATCTTGGTTCGAGAAATACTTGGTTTGGCGAAGGCAAGCGGTTAAGATATGAAATAAGTTGTCCAAACAAATTGATAATTTTTCTGGGGTTCCCCACAGCAGTCATCTTGGTCCGCTTCTGTTTGTTCTGTTTATCAATGACCTTCCTAATTATATACACTTTTCAAAATGCCTCATGTACGCAGATGACGTTAAGATATTCAAGACTGTTAAATCCTTGGATCACTGTCTTCTAATTCAGCAAGATTTATATGGTCTGCAGAAGTGATGTGAAACCAACAAATTATATTATAATGTGGCGAAAGTTAATGCAATGTCTTTAACCAGGAAGAAGCAAATAATAATAGGATATTATGCTATTAATAGCGAAAGCGTTTTATGAGTTGAATGTAAAACTGATTTGGGAGTTTTATTTGATAATAAGCTACACTCTAAAAAGTTTTTGTTAAAATTTACTACAACAGTTGTCGGCAACAGGTTAGCTACTAAAACTGTAGTAAATTTACACACTCTTATTTCATTCAACATCTTGTTTCCATTGTTGTGTAGTGAAATTCAACAAACAGTGTTGAATTTTGCTTAAAATAGGAAGCAATAAAATTGATATTGCAGCGAAATTAAACATCAATTGTTCAATGTTACTTTCATCTCTGTAGTGCCAATACAAATCTATTACTTCGATTTCAGAAAAATTCAACAATTTATATTTAGTTTTACTATAATTGATGTGGCCAATCTAAACTTCTATTGTTATTCTAGTAAAGATATAAAAAAACAATTTGTCACTTTTGACGGTACGTGCAGAGATATGGTTTGATTTCTGTTTCATGTTTATTCTTCTTCAAATTGGCACTACAAAAACGAAATGAAAAATAAACACTTAGGAATTGAAGAAATGAAACACAAGAAATTTTTTTATTATTTCAAAGAACTAAAACATTCAGATATTGCTGACAAAATATCACTAATAACACAGCATTCAATTAACTTTTATAAAACCGAATTCTCATTACACTTTTTTAATCAAAAATCAGAGAACTTTAAGTTAATGATCCTTACACTTTGACAAGCTAACTCAACTGAGCATCTGTTGAATATATTGTCGATGTTGAACATTCAACTGTTTAATTTTAATTAAATTTATGTAGTAATCTATTACTTTGCAGCTGTTATTGCAACAAAATTCAACATTTATTGTTTAATTTTAGTAAGAATTGCGTAAATTGGTAAACACTCAAAAATTAATGCAAGATTTATAGTAAAATCAGACATCAGTTGGAATTTCAACAAAAAATTACTGTAATAATTTGAGTAAATTTACATATCTTTTTTAGAGTGTAGCCTTTTCAAAACACTATGATGCTATTATTACTAAGGCGAATGCAATGATGGGGTTCGTTATACGTAATACACAGGAGTTTACAGATCCTTTTACTTTAAAATCGATTTATTTCTATTTAGTCCGGTCAAGCTTGGAGTATGGTTGCATAGTGTGGGACCCACAATATGCAGTGCACACATCTAGAATTGAAAATATTCAAAGACGGTTTACTCGCCTAGTGTTTAAAAGACTTCGTTGAGAGTTTATGCCAACTTATGACTCTCGTTGTACTTGGCCTTAAAACCTTGGAGTTTAGAAGAAAGTATTTTTTGGCTATTTTTGCACATGATATAGTAATGAACCACCTAGATTGTGCACCATTGCTAGCGCTATTAAATTTATATGCGCCAGAAAGGAATGTTAGGCATAGGCATTTTTTTCACATTCCATTTCGAAGGACCAACTACGGTAGACGTGATCCGGTCTATAATATGAGCACTACTTTTAATACAGTCTGTTTTAATATTGATATATCCCTAACTAGGGTAGCTTTTAAAAATTGTATTATGTTAAGTGCATTTTGAGTAAAATCATTTTTAAAGTTTACTAGCTGATATACCCGGTGTTGCTCGAGAGTCATTTATATAAACATTTTAGCATACATTTCTCGATTAAATGTTTTTTAAAATCGGGAATAATGAAAAACATGTTGAATTTTATTTGAATTTTATTTTATTTAATTTTATTTATCTACCGTTAGAAAGGTAATTGAACGAACATTAGTCCAAAAAAGTTTAGGAAAATTTTTGTTGTTGGTGGTTCCATCTCCTGCGGTGAGCTAATTGAATTCAAAGAAGGGGTACGGAAACATATTTTAAAAATTAAAAAGAATTTTTATATTTACTTAATCTTAAAGCAAGCACAATTACCTTTTCAACAAAATAAAAATTATGGTGGGACTCAATGCGTCCTTTAGATATGGACATTTTAACGTCTAAACAAAGATTTATATTAAAAAATATATTGAACTTCTTAACAAAAAAATTTTTAATGAAATATATTAAAAACAGCGGAGTTATTGGCATTCAAAGTAAAAACTTTGATTTTCATATAATTTTTTTCTCATTATTAGCTATCAATGTTTTATGAAAATTCGCTGTACTAAAAATGATAAAATTTCTAATAAATGACCTACTAAAATTTCTATTAGCTGCGTATTGACGTAGAATTACGTCTTACAGCGAGGTTTGTAAGGGGGTCATTTTCACAAATTTTTTCAAAGTGATATTTGACACTTTGGGGTATACCTACAGCCTTTAATACTCATCGTACAAAGATTAAAAAATGCCAAAGTATCAGTTTTAGTGGGAATAAAACGAATATCTAATAAAATAGCAAAATCTAAGAAGATGAAAAATTCATATATTCGTATGAGAAATGCACAAGCTGCTTAGCTGCAGTAGCTGCTTATGCCGTTTTTAAGGTTGTTGTTGTTGTTGTGTTTGCTTGTTTGGTTCGTAATCACGTCGTTCGTTGTTGTGCTGCTTTTGTTGTTGTTGTTGTTGTTTTTATTAATATGTATGTAAAAAATACATATATAAATACAAATCAGTTGCTTTAATTTGTTTCGTTTCCCAGATAGCCAATCGGCTCGGTTGAAAACGGTGCGCACTTTTAAAAATCACTGAAGCGGACCGTTTCGTTGTCAGCAAATTATGCGTGTGTTTCATATAAGCGTAACATTTATTAAGTTGTATATTAGTGTTGATTTTATATGATTTAAATACAAATTCTAAATGTTTGATAGTTTAAATCATTCTTGATTTTAAATACAAATTCTAGTTGCTTGATAGTTTAAAATCGTTTATTGAGCTTTAGGTCAGGTTAAGCCCGTATGATACTTCATTGTTTTGCCCAGTTTAAAAATTTGAAAACAAGTGGCGCGTGAGGTAGACAGATATATATTGTTGGAAAAGGATGAAAACATGCATCGTGCCACTTTTTTACATCTCCGCAACGTGACTATTTTATCTCTCTGTTCTTCTTGGCTGCGGAAGAGAGAGAGCTCAAGCTTGTTTTTGAAACTTAATATTTGATCGAAACTTAACGACGAACGAATTGAGAGAAACGTAAAAAACAATGCATTGAAAATGCTGTCCGTCGCTCATTTTTTGTCCAATTCGTACTATATGCGTACACACTCACAACTCTTGAATTTTAGCTTTAGCTCTTTTTCAACTGCTCTAGTTTCATTGTCAATGAATAAAAATTTTACAACACAATGAAGTATCATACGGGCTTTAGAACAATTAATTGCTTTAAAAAATTTTTTCAAAGAAACAACAGCAGCAACATTTTCAATATGAAAAGGAAAAAAAACATCACTAGCTGATTAATTAGTTAGCTGATTTATTAACTAGTTAGAGCAATTAATTGTTCTTACCTGACCTAATTCTCAATAAACGATTTTAAACTATCAAACAATTAGAAGTTGTATTTATGATTTAAAATCCAGAATGATTTAAACTATCAAACATTTAGAATTTGTATTTACATCATAGAAAATCAACACAATAAATACAAGGTCATATAGAAAACTTTAAGTTGTATATAAACTTTATTTGTTGTTAAACAATTGTAACCTTTTCTTAAAATGGTTATTATTAAGTTGCAACAATAAACTAAACAATAAACGACAACTCAACTGCACCTCAACTGCACCTTGATTTCAATACAAGATTCAATCCATATTTCAGCGTTTTTTGCTGAAATTTCAATTCGATTCTTGATAAATATAAAAAATTACTTTACAATTATATAGATAACGGGTTAAAGGCACAAACACATGGCGTTTTCATTTTAGCAAATCAGACGCTGCCATTTTAAGTATCGTTTAGCTGAAACAGTGACATTCATGGCTTGTTGGGTTGTAATACAATAGAGAATACAGATGCATTTAGCTAGAGAGTATGTGGCTACAAAAAAATTTACTACTACTAGCCAAGGTTGCCAGTTAAGATTTAAAACAATTCCGACAAAAAGTTCCCTTTTTGACGGTAACATAAATTAAATACAACAAAAATTACCACGGTAAAGATAAAACAAAAAAGTTTATACCGCAATAAAACAGAATAAAAAAAATCCCACGATCATTAAAAATTACCACAAAAATACCACGCGTTTTAAAAATACCACCACAAATTCCATATGCATTTAAAATTGCCACAAAAATCTCATTCGCATTTAAATATTCCACAATAAGTCCCATATGCACAAATAATTGAAAAAACATTTAGAAATACCGCAAAGAAATTTTGCTTACTAAAAAAGAAAAAAAAAATTTAAGAAGAATATTACCAAACTCCCACGGAATTTCAAAAAATACCCCACTGAATTCCCACGCCAATTAAAAAATACCACGCTGAATTAAAAAATTTAATAGGAATTCCCAAAAACAAAAATTCCTTAGGGCAATTAAAATTTACCACGAATGGGATTTTTCCAACATAACTGGCAACGTTGCCACTAGCTGCTGATATTATTGTTTTGGTTCTGCATGTGCTGCAAAGGGCCGTTTTTCAATCGACAATTCTATGGGCAATAATTGCTTTCGCCGCAAGTAGTTTGTTGACTACTCGAGCTTAAAGGGGACTTTCGTAAACCCCCTCATGCTGGCGAATATTCCACAAACTGCTTGCGGCAAAGGCAATTATTGCCGAGTGAAAAGCGGGACAAAGAGATCTTGCTACCAGAGCAATAATTGCTTTCGCCGCAAGCTCGAGAATTTTCGAGTGTAACGAGTGAAAAGCGGGACAGAGTAAGCAAAGTTATGTTTATTTTCTGTGGACGATTCGGTTCATCCTCTCTAACGTTGCTCAACCGCTGTGATCGTGCTCTTCTCTGTGCGTCGTTGTTTTAGATTTGCTTGGTAATTGTTGTTGGTTCAGTTAGCTGAATTTTTTTAGATGTTCTTAATTTTTACTCGACATGAACAGCTGAATTTGACAACTAGCTCGCTTTTCTCTGCTTTCTACTTCATTCCTCTATGAGTCGGCCCCATGGTATAACTATTTTACAAGGTAGCCGTGACAGTTTTTTGGCGATTGGTAGTTGTCAAAAACAGCTAAGGAATGTTGTAGTTTGCTGCTGTTGACTAGAAATGTGCTTATTTTTAACTTATCTTTTATTCATTAAATTTATTCGCGAAGTTGATTGAAATGTTTGTAGTTTGTTGAGGTTGACTAGCTATGCTTAATTCGCAGCTTATTTTTTCACTTTTCTTTGATTAATTGCATAAACAGCTAATTTTTACAACTACCCATCGCCGCTCGTGAGAAAAAAGCCAGTCTACGCGGCTACCTTGTCAAATAATTGTATCATGAGTCGGCCCTACCTGGTTATTCTGCCATGAGTTGGAGTACGAATAAAAATAATGTTTATTTTCAGCATGTATGTATACTACTACGCAAATTTGCGCATGCATTACTAAGCATGCATTGTGCTTTAAAAACTGCATTTATCTTTTAAATACCATAATAAATTCGAATTATTTTTTGTTAACTAAATTTATTTTGTTAACTAAAATTTTAATTTCAAATTACTTTTAAAATATACATTTATGTATATGCTCTTTACTACAGGACAAATAAATAATTCAAGTTCACCCATATTTATTTTCATTAATTAAACATAACTTTGAATTACATTTAGTTTTAACCAACAAAACAAATGAAAAAGAACAATAAATTCAACATCATAAATATCAAACGAAAACTTTTTATAAAACAAAACAAATTATTACATGAATTTAATTGTGAGCTTTTTAGATCAGGTAAGTTTAAAGAAGGACAACAACAACAAATTTGTTTTTGAATAATTTTTATTTAGAAGATGAAATACTTTAAAAAAGTTTTGAAGAATACACATTAAAAACCAGAATTTTTCTCTATTACTGTATAAAAAGGAATTCTACGTCTATACTTACGATACTATCGAAACTGTGTCTTTTTTTTCATTGGAGATCAGGATCATATAATCGCATTTGCAAGCAAAGCAAAAACAACAAAAAGTCCAGCAAGTGAGCTGAACATTTAAATTGATCCAATTATATGTTTTAACTGTTTATGACGCTAGATGACGCTGCGACTGAAAAAACTGGCAGTACTGCATTATTTTACTTTTTAAAAGTTTGGTAGCAATAGTATTTTCGCAAAATATTTCGCAAAACTTATCTGCTAGCTGCATAAGAACATCAGATATTCTTCTGTAAGCAGAAAATAGCCCCACCTGTCTGAAATCCTAAACGTGTGGGGTTACATTTGA